>CAJQZJ010032401.1:2607044-2664080 GCA_907164525.1 Lophiomys imhausi
TATTATATTTGGCTAAATTGGTATTGATCATTGTATATTAATGCAAAATTAAGATTGTATAGGGCTACATCGGTATTGATCTTTGTATATTGATACAAAATTAAGATTATATTTGGCCACAATGGTATTGACCCTTGTATATTAATGTAAAATTAAGATTGTATTGGTCTACATCAGTATTGATCTTTGTATATTGATACAAAATTAAGATTATATTTGGTCACATTGGTATTGATCTTTGTATATTGATACAAAATTAAGGGTAACGCTTCTTAAAGGTATTGTTCCTAGTAATACTTAAAAATGAAATGTCAAGTTTTGACCTCTCGCTACCAACCGACATAAACTGTTTAGGATAATTAAGAAACGGAAACTAATAGTCATGAAAACGTGTCATTTTGTTAGTTACTATGACAGTCTATCACAGTTATTTTCTAAGCTACTCAGAAATCAAGTTGCTAAGAGACAAGCATTATTTGCTTATCTAAATATAAAAGATAGATAGGGCATCTTCAAAAACCTCAAGAGATCTGCAGAATATGGCATTCAAAGATGTTTTATTAACTTAAGATTTTTTGATATCGAGACATGTCAGCTCCTGACAGCACCCCCTATTCTACTCCAAGTAGAAGATGAGCATCGAAGAATCTCCAGTGGGAGATGATTGAATTGGTGGTAAGCCATTCTCTTGGCCAGAAAAACCCCTTGCTTCAACTGTAGACAGACTTCTGTCCAAAAAGGACAAAACTTGGAAGCAGATAAGTCGACAGCCTAGCTCTGCCAAGACAGAGTAGGTAAGTCCTTCATAATTCCTGCTCTACAACCAAAATCTGTCAGAGAAATGGGTCCAAATGGCTGAAGATTGATGCTGTAGTGTATGGAGAGAAAATGGGAAGGCAGCCACTGGTATGTCATTTTTTAGTTTTGGAAGCTGCAGGCCCTGCACTTCCTATGTAATCAGATATATTTATCCCTCTCAGGTCTCTGAGGTGGTTGAAGAATAGATAGCTAGAGTCTCATAGTTAAATTTTGAGTTGTTTAGGAATCAAGAGGGTGTTCTGGATCTAAGAAGATATTTTAAAAATTATGAGGCAAGTTAGTATGAAAGCTGAGTTAGATATAGAACTTTAAAGTCATGGAGATGGTTAGATAGTAGAATGTTAAAGTCAGGTGCCAAATACATATGGACTGGACATTGGGAATGTATGCTAAGCCATATAACTCTTATAATTGTGGCCTATTTATTTCTGTTGTTTTGTATTGTATTTATAGTTATAAGAAAAAGAACCATTTGTTGAACTGAAAGGGAGAGCTGTTGGGGGGAAAAAAGAAATACCTTAAACTAAAAAAAAAAAGGAAGGGAAGAGGATGGGGGGGTTGAGGGGGAGGAGGGTGGAAGGGTGGGACTGGAGGAGGGAGTAGGGAGGGGATTGTGATTGAGATGTAACTTGAAGAAATAAAAAATAAATTATTAAAAAAAAAGAGTGGTCATTAAGTGTTTTGGACAAACTGAATGGCAAACAGATAAACATATATCCTCCCATACTGTGGCCAAAGTTAAGGTCAAGATATTGCAAGGGATTGTATAATGTGG
Organism: Lophiomys imhausi; assembly: GCA_907164525.1. Taxonomy (NCBI): domain Eukaryota; kingdom Metazoa; phylum Chordata; class Mammalia; order Rodentia; family Muridae; genus Lophiomys; species Lophiomys imhausi. The sequence continues at coordinate 2,608,639 of CAJQZJ010032401.1, forward strand.
ACTTTGGAGTTAAAAAAAAAAAGTCTAGATTTTTCCTGTTGTGCCTCCTTAGAGGATCTTGTTATGTCCAAGTGAATGTCAGCTGAAAATGAGCTCTTCAACTCTTTCTTAACTTGATTTGTAGTATAGTATTGTAGTTTTCATTCATATTATCTCTGGCTTTCCATCTTTTTTACTTCAAAATTTTAAATGTTATTTTATTTTATGTGCATAGGTATCTTGTCCATATGATTATGTGGGTACCATGTATGTTCCTGGTGCCTGAGGAAACCAGAAAAGGGCATTTGTTCTCCTGGAACTGGAGTTAGAGATTATTGTGAGCTGCCATGCAGGTGTTGGGAATTGAACTCCAGTCTCCTGGAAGATCAGCAAGTGCTCTTAACCACTGCGCCATCTCTCCAGCCCTTATCTTTACTTCTTACACTGTCTAAATATAAAGTTGCGTCTTTAATGATGCTTCCTGAGATAATTTTATGCTTCCTTCCTTCCATCATGCCTCACCATCTCCTTATTTATTCCTATGAGATCAACTTCTGTTCACCACTATCCACGACCTGGCTACACACAGTTTCTCCGGCCATCCTGTTAGTTTTATGGTTTGTTTGCACCGAATGTATGTAATGTTACCCTATTCATCGTGGCTGCCAAGCAATGGCGTGTCATGAACCCCTACGGGAATTCCTCTGTTCCCAAACACACTCATTCAAGAGGGCTGTCCTCTCGGGACACCTATCTTCTTTTCTGACCTGAGGCAGATGAGCAGAAGCTGTTGGGTCACACTTCACCTAGCTACTGACTGCTGCAGAACTCCTGTCCATCAGGGTGATAGGATCTCCAAATGAATGCCAGTCCTATCAGCTGGGTCTGCTTGTGACAGAGTGATTGACCTGAAAGCTCCTGTGCCCCACAGAACATGCTCTGAGGAGTGCAGTCACCTGGAGACAGGAAGCATGTCACTCTCTACCAGCTAGATGCCATCCTTGTCAACAAGGCCCATGGGGGATCTTGCTGTCCTTTTTTTTAAATTTTTATTAAGTTTATTTACTCATTTCACATCCTTATCCTAGACCCTCCCTCCCCTCCTCTGGGTCCCTCCCTCGCCCTCCTGCTCCTTTCCCTTTATTCCTCCTCCCCTAGGCCTCAGAAAAGGGGAACCCCACCCTCTCCTCATACCGTCCCACCCCAGCACATCCAGTTACATTAGGACTGAGCACATCCTCTTCCATGGAGGCCTTGCACCACAGCCCAGTTAGGGGGAAGTGGTAAAAGTAGACATCATGTCAGAGACAGCCCTCTCTCCACTTGCTAGGGGACCCATGTGGTGACCAAGCTGCCCATCACTTACGTATGTGTAGCAGGCCTAGGTCCAGTTTATGCATGTTCTTTGATTGGTGCCTCAGTCTCGGTGAGCCTCTATGGGCCTAGGCTAATTGTCTCTTTGGCTTTCTTGTGGAGATCTTGTCCCTTCCAGGTCTATCTTTCCCCCCATTTTTCCACCAGACACCCCATACTCCTTGTTGTCCTTCTAACAGCTCTCCATAGCCAAGTTCTCAGGAAATAAAATCCTGAAGCTTTTCTTGGCATGCAGCTCCATTCTTATCGGCCAATGCTTTAGGCCAATAGATGTGTTGAGGTATGCATTATCACACACATACACACACACACACACACACACACACACACACACACACACACACACCCCACCTCAGGTCTCCTTTTGCTCACAATTTACTTCTTTTGTAGCAAGCCTCCTTACCTCGACTGTTCCTTCTTCCATCAGTCTAGTAAGTCTTCAAAATGAAGCTCAAGTCTCTCCACCTTCCATGGACCCTGCCTCCAACTGACTATGCCCTGTTAGATTTTCCCATTCTGTTCCCTTAGCACTTTATTTAGACTCTCCCTCTAATTTGACCACTGTCACGTTTCCTTCAAAGAATTCCAACATTTTGCACTTAGAAAAGACCTTAGATAATCCCTGGTCTCTTTGCTCTTTCATATAGTAATTAATCAAGGCCCTGGACATTTGGGCTCTTTTTTAAGGACTAACATTGCCTTCCTCTTCCTGTAAATCCTGGGAGGTCTGGAGGTCTGTTCTGCTAGGGCCAGAGTCTTATCATTGAAGATTATGATGCTGGCCAGCAGCTATTTAGTGCAGAGAATTGGAAATCTAAATTCAAGTCTTATTGAAAAAAAAAGTTGTTTCATTGCCAAGGGCCAGATCACCATTAGCTACCAAAATTTTTTTCCACTTTGTATGAAGTCACACTAGATTGGCTAAGGCAGGAGCTGAGTCAGAACTATCCTCTGTGGTCCTGATAGCCAAGATGGTATACACATTAGGAAAAGAATCAGCTTATACTTCGAAGACACTAGGAAGTGTATACAAGTTCATATGCAAGGCTGAAGTGGTGGAGGTGTGTGTGTGTGTGTGTGTGTGTGTGTGTGTGCACTTGTGTGTGTAAAGGTATACATTTACATACATGCACACATACATACATTACCAAATATGTATTGCCATAGGAATATGCATGTATATATGTGCATATGACTGCATATATGTGTATATGAATGGCCTTGTACCCTGCTGAATCTCTTGAGGGCTGAGACTGTTTTTAACACATTAGAGTATGGTATGTGTAGCTGTGCCTTATTCTTGGTATGTGCACAGTAAAAGTTCATCTGGTTCTCAGGCCCTTTTCTCCAGGACTTTTGCTGGCATGCAGCATGGAAGTAGAGTAGTTGTTTAGCATTCGTGATGCTCTGGGGTTCACCCCAGCACTGCACACATAAACAAACAAATAAGAATGAAGGAGCGAGTTAGCTGCAGACTCTGCTAATTCCCAGGGACTCTCCTTCTCTCAGTGCTCCAGCTGCCACTGCACTTCTCCCCATTTGACAGTGCTATTTGGATGCCACCCTCAAGCAGCCAGGATCTCTGACCTTGTGACAGTGACATCCCATGATTCCTTAATGTTTCTGAGGGGATTGACTCCATTGACCTGAACATCAAGGCCTCACTGCAGTCTCTGGTGAACTCTAGGTGTGTGTGGTTGGTGGCTGAAGAAAAGATCTGCCTCACTTAGCTGGCTCTGTGGGCAAGCCTATACTGGGTTTAAAGCTATTGGAGCAGACATGTTGGCTGTTGCTTAACATTATAAGGGGCAGTTTCAGTTGCTGTGGCAGAGCTATCCAGAAAGAATGGGGCAGGTTTCAGTGTAGGCCTGCCTGACATCATCACTACCTCCCCTCTTTTGCCCTCCACCCCCTGCCCCACAGGATCCTTCATTGCTGTCTGTGCTGGTCCCAAGCACACTCCTGGAGGCCTAAACCCAGCTCCTCAGGAGGCAAGTTTCTGCTTGGATTCAAACCTCTGCTTCCCCCCCAGGCTAGCATTCATCAACAAAATGCTCTTGAGTCAGGTGCAAGGCAAGCTCCTACTGCTTGGGACACAGCAGAAAGGCCAGATGTCTTGATACCAACTGAACTTCAGAAGAACGGGAAATTGAGCACTTTCACCTCTCAGAGTAGATTTAGATGCACAAGAAGACATTCCTGGGCTGAAGTACCAAAGTGTGTACCCATGGCTCCTTAGAGAAACCTTATAGGCATGAGAAAACACTTCCATGGTTGCCTTGACTCAGATGTTCTGTCCCCAGGAAGTGAAGAGACCTTGGTACTACGTTGCTTGGCCACAGGCACAGAGGGGAGGGGGCATGGTTAATGGAAGGCTGTTGTGAATTCCTAAGCCTTGGTTTCTGAAAGCCAGGGTCACGACATTTTGTAAAACTCTTCCATTTTGGTTCAACAGTGACAATACCTCTAACTACAGTAATTTGGATTCCAGAAGTGAAGTAACTTGTTTTAATCCTTGCCTTCTCTGCCCTATGGACCTTACATAATGGCTTCCAGGAAAGATGTTCTTGGATCACTTGATGTTCTCTAACTGAGCACTCACTCACTGGTTACCTCTAGCAATGGCCTACTGCAAACCAAACATCAAGCTTTTCAACCACTGATTCTTTCTGCCCTAAGACTATGCCAGCTGACTGCATGCTCTCATTTTTATGGGAGCCCTCCACCCTGCAGGTATTTTCTCCCAAAGAAAGGTCTGACCTGTATTGAGTGACTCATTTCCTCATCTACCCTTCATTTTTGTGAACATTCAGTTTTCATGAGGCCTTCATTCTCTTTCCCCAACCTTAGGGCTGTAAGTGGTTAGAAAGAGATTTTGTTTTTCTGGCCACCTTCTGTTGGGAGTACAAACAAAGTTGCCCTGGCCAATGAACCATAGTAACCATCTTGTTTTCTGCTGTCACAGAGCTGGGATTACATGTGTGTGCTAACATACTTTTTTTTTTTCCTACCATATAATTCTGGAGATGAAACTAAGATTCTTATGCTTGTATAAGAAGCTCTATATTGACTGAGCCATCTCACCAGCCCCTAAAATACTCATTTTTTATACATTAAGAGTTACAGAAAAGGTTGACCAGAAGGGTCTTACCTGAGACCTATGGACAAGTGGTATCTTGTGTTGTATCATTGGCTTTTGAGTCTATGGTCTGGTTTTGAGCCCTTGTCAGTGAATACGATGTTAGATTTACAGTCCTCAGTCATTGCCACAGTTGGAGGTCCTTGGAGATAACCCATCTTTTGTACCTTCTCTCAACCCTCTTAATGGTAGATACTTCCACAAGTAAAAATAAACTTAGCACTCAAGTTAAGATTTTGGTTTCCCTAACAGACAGGCCTTGGTTTAGAGAAGAACTGACTTTGTGGGAGACCAAATGATGCCATAATAGTCATCATTTTCAACTGCTGCAAACAAAACAAAAGCTGCCTCCACCTGTAAAAATAGAATGAATATTAATATCACGTCTTAGGAAAAGGAATCCATCACCCAAACTCTTGACTGACACCCCTTTATCCTGTGGTGAAAAACAATGCTATGACTCCCTCCTGTAAGAGCCTGGGATTTAATAAGACAGATCTAGATCTGTAAGGGAACATTAAGAAATGCCCTCCCTAAGTTCCCTGTACCCCCAAACAGCAATGATATCTAATGGGAAATTCAGCAAAGATTTAAAATTTCTTTCAACTCAAAGTTTGAAATGTTCTAGGAAGAATCTTCTGGTGTGAAATAGCTCTGGCATGTTTGCATCATTGTTCTTCTTTGTATGATGGGATGGCCTCTTTGTTCTTATGCTACCCATTATAATGAGGAAGCTGTACTCATGTCCAAAGCACTAAGACCCCTACATTTCACTTTGCTGGTGTTAATTCTTTATGGACCTAACAAATGTACCTATGGTGATGCCAATATTTCTCCATTTATGTTGAGTTCCATTTATTATGACGTGGTAAGAGGGAAGATTGAGAGTTGGGTTTTCCAAGAGCTGCATTTTTCCCCATTTGAAGCTAAGTAGAGGCAAGCAAAATCAGCATGCAGGTAATAATGCTAATTAGGCACCAGCAATCTCACTATAGAAAATAGCTAGTTGTGGCAAGCTTAATTTTGGCGAATTATGGAAAATGCTTGAGCTGAGTTTCATAGTGTTGATAAATAGTAACTCTTCTTGTTCCTATCGATGAGTATCGATGAGTATGCATAAAAGTCCCTGGTATTCCACAGCATAACCTAGCTTAGCAGAGCAGCCAGGCAGCCTGCGTTCGTTCTTGTGAAAGCTCACAACTCTGGCACTAGAGTTGCACCAAGTTCAAACAAAATTTCAAGGCCAATTTCTTTTGAAAGCACACAGAAGCTTTTCACTTAGATATTGTAGTTCAGGTAGCCAAACAAGAATAGGACATGTTCCTAGTTTTAAGAAATTAAAATTCTTTATCACTTGGGAAGCTGAGGCCAGAGGATTTTAACTTTGAGGCCAGCTTGGGCTATATAGACTTGAGAGCCTATTATGAAAACAAACACAAACAAATACTACACTATTTCAGGGTTGGTTTATAGTAATATATGAGAAGTGTAATTTTTTTCTTTTATTTTCACTGTACTGAACAATTGGAGGTTTCCAGAGGTAATTTATGGTATATACTGTAGCAAAACTGCAGGTTTTTTCTTCAAAAGATGGTGCTTTCCTGATTAAAGTTGCAGCTCCATATTCAAGAACTAAGGTAGACTCAGAAAATGAGACAGAGTATATATGACCTTTATTGTAATTTTTAGTCACTAGATCTGGAACCTGCCTTGCAATATAGATTTAAAAATGTTTTAGATGGCATCTTAACTAGGGTACTATTGCTGTGATAAAACACCATGACAAAAAGCAACTCGAGGAAGAAGGGGTTCATTTCATCTTATAACATGGAGTCCACGATTCAGAGAAAGCAGGGTAAGAACTCAAGGCAGGAACCTAGAGGCAGGGACTGGAGAAGACACCAAGAAGGAGTCCTGCTCTCTGGCTTGCTCTTCCTGGCTTGCTCTGTTTGGTTCCTTATACCACCCAGGGTCACCTGCCCAGAAGTGAACTGGCCACCGTGGCCTGGACCTTGTCATATCAACCATCAATCAAGAAAATGCCTTGCTGAGTTGTCTACTGGTTAATTTTGTAGTGGCATTTTCTTTATTAAGCTTCCTTCTCCCCAAGCGACCCCATTTCCTGTTAAGTTGACATAAAAATGAGTCAGCATAGATAACTACACATCTGCATCATTCCTTGGAAAACTGTAACAAATTGGCTTTTTCTGAAGATTCCTTGGGTCAAAATATTTTGATTATACTATGTCCTTCAGGTTTTTTAAAAAATAAATTTATTTATTCGTTGCTTCAAGTTACATCTCCATCATATTGTCCTTTTTCCCCCCTTCCCAGCCCTGCCCTCCCATCCTCTACCCCCTAACCCTTACATCCTGCTCCTCTGGAGTGGAATGTCCCTACATAACAGTCCCTTGCCCCAGTTCAGAAGTCATATGAAGGCCAAGAGCCTCTTCATACACTGGGGGCCTACAAGGCAGTACCACCAGCGAAAAGTGTCTCATTGCTAGGAAGGGGAAACTAAAAAACAGACCAACAAAAAAACAAAAACAAACAACAAAAATAAATAAATAAATAAATAAATAAAAAGTCTATGTCCGTGTTCCCTCTGGTGTGTTGGTTGTAGTATAGATATCCTGTAATATAGCTAAAATCCTACTACAAGTGAATAGATGCCATGTGCATCCTTCTGAGTCTGGGTTAGCTCACTGAGGATGATCTTCTCTAGTTCCATCCATTTGGCTGCAAATTGCATAATTTCATTGTTTCTGATAGCTGAGTAATATTCCATTGTGTAGATGTACCACAGTTTTTTAATCCATTCTTCAGTTGAGGGACATTTGGGTTGTTTCCAGTTTCTAGCTATTACAAATAAGGCTGCTATGAACATAGATGAGGAAACTTCCTTATGATTCCGTGAGGAGTCATTTGGATGTATACCCAGAAGTGGTATGGCTGGGTCCTGAAGCAAAGCTATTCCAAGATTTCTAAGATATCGCCAGACAGACCTCCATAGTGGTTGCACAAGCCTGCACTCCCACCAGCAATGAAGTAGGGTTCCCCTTTCTCCACACCCTTGCCAGCATGTGCTGCCATTTGAGCTTTTGATCTTAGCCATTCTGACAGGTGTGAGATGGAATCTCAGAGTCATCTTGAGTTGCATTTCTCTGATGATTAAAGATGTTGAAGATTTCTTCAGGTATCTCTTGGCCATTAGGGATTCTTCCTTTATGAATTCTCTATTTAGCTCTGTCCCTCATTTTTTGATTGGATTGTTTGGTTTCTTAGCATTTAATTTCTTGAGTTCTTTGTAGATTTTGGATATTAGCCCTCTGTCAGATGTGGGGTTGGTGAAGATTTTCTCCCAGTCTGTAGGCTGTCGTTTTGTTCGAATGACAGTGTCTTTTGCCTTACAGAAGCTTTTCAGTTTCATGAGGTCCCATTTATTGATTGTTGATCTCAGGTCCTGAGCTGTTGGTGTTCTGTTCAGGAAGTTGTCACCTGTGCCAATGAGTTCGAGGGTTTTTCCCACTTTTTCTTCTAGTAGATTTAGTGTGACCAGCCTTATGTTAAGGTCTTTGATCCACTTGGATTTAAGTTTTGTACAAGGTCATAAGTATGGGTCTAATTTCATTCTTTTGCAAGTGGACATCCAGTTGGACCAGCACCATTTGTTGAAGATGCTGTCCTTCCATTGTGCAGTTTTGTCTTCTTTGTCAAAAATTAGGTGGCCATAGGTGTGTGAGTCCATTTCTCGGTCTTCAATTCGATTCCACTGATCTACTGGTCTGTTTCTATACCAATACCATGCTGTTTTTATTATTATTGCTCTGTAGTACTGCTTGAAATCTGAGATGGTAACACCTCCAGATGTTTTTTTATTGTACAGGATTGATTTAGCTATTCTGGGTTTTTTGTTGTTCCATATGAAATTGAGAATAGGAAATAGAAACAGTCATTAAAAATCTCCCAACCAAAAAAGGCCCAGAGCCAGATGGCTTTAACATGGAATTCTACCAGACCTTCAAAGAGGAGCTAACACCAATACTCTTCAAACTCTTCCACCAAATAGAATCAGAAAGAACACTGCCAAACTCATTCTATGAGGCCACAGTCACCCTGATTTCTAAACCACACAAAGACCCAACAAAGAAAGAGAACTTCAGACCAATCTCCCTCATGAACATAGATGCAAAAATACTTAATAAAATACTAGCAAACTGAATTCAAGAACACATCAAAAGTGTCATACACCATGATCAAAGTAGGCTTCATCCCAGGAATGCAGGGATGGTTCAACATATGAAAGTCTATCAATGTAATTCACCATATAAAGAAGATGAAAGAAAAAAAACCACATGATAATCTCGCTAGATGCAGAAAAAGCATTTGACAAAATCCAACGCCCCTTCATGCTAAAAGTTCTGGAGAGAATGAGCATACAAGGACCGTACTTAGAAATAATAAAGGCAATATACAGCAAGCCAGTGGCCAACATCAAATTAAATGGAGAGAAACTTGAAACATTTCCTCTAAATGCAGGGACAAGACAAGTATGCCCACTTTCACCATCTCTTTAATATAGTACTTGAAGTTCTTGCTAGAGCAATAAGACAACTAAAGGAGATCAAGGGGATACAAATTGAAAACGAAGAAGTCAAATTATCCCTATTTGCAGACAAATATGATAGTATATGTAAGCGACCCCAAAAATTCCACCAGAGAACTCTTACAGCTGATAAACACCTTCAGCAAGATGGCTGGATACAAAATTAATTCAAAAAAATCAGAAGTCCTTCTTTATACAACAAACAAATGGGCTGAGAAAGAAATTATGGAAACAACCCCCTTCACAATAGCCACAAACAATATAAAATACCTGGGTGTAACTCTAACCAAGCAAGTAAAGGACATGTACAACAAGAACTTCAAGCCCTTGAAGAAAGAAATGGAAGAGACCTTTAGAAGATGGAAAGATCTCCCATGCTCATGGATAGGTAGGATCAACATAATAAAAATGGCCATCCTACCAAAAGCAATATATAGATTCAGTGCAATTCCTATCAAAATACCAACACAATTCTTTATAGACCTGGAAAGAGCTATTCTCAATTTCATATGTCCTTCAGTTTTGAATTAAAAATACACTCACCTGATTTTTGTTTTTATGATCCCTGGCTTCTGATTGCATTAGATTGATGCTAGGCTTTATTTATCTTGGTAGAAGTATTCCACACATAATGTATTTGGAGAGCTATGAATTCAACTGATTTTATAATTATATTATGTACATAATAAACTTTGAGTTTAATCTCCCAGGAACATTGATCATATTCCTATAAAAATTAAGACTGCTTTGAAAGGGGGAAGAAGTTTTGCTAAAAAAATTTTCAGTCTTAATGAGATTGCTTAAAGACTTGAACATATTAATTCACTTTCAAAAATACTTCTCGAGCCGGGCAGTGGTGGCGCACGCCTTTAATCCCAGCACTTGGGAGGCAGAGGCAGGCGGATCTTGCGAGTTCGAGGCCAGCCTGGTCTACAAAGTGAGTCCAGGACAGCCAGGGCTACACAGAGAAACCCTGTCTCGAAAAACCAAAAAAAAAAAAAAATACTTCTCAGTACCCAGAATAATCTGTCATATACCAAAGATTTTATAGTCATCATGGCTGATAATGATTTAGCAATCATTTCATCCTCAAACAATAACTTAAAAGGAACATTGCTACAACTCATCACAGACTGATGAAGTTTATTCATGGGTACTACTTGCACTAGATTCTTAGAATCCTGCTTCACATTGGTAAGAAGTTCAATATTTCAATCAAGTTCAAAACCACAGCCAGATGTGGAGGTCTTCTGGGGCCTCCCAACCATGGCTACCTCTCAAAGCCAGCATTACTCCAATCCCACTCCATCTGACAAGCACAAACCACAACAAGGATTTGAGCTGGGAGAATCCCTGTCTTAGCTTCTTTTCCTTTTACTGCAATTAGACATTCTGACAAAACTACCTAAGAGACAAAAGGGTTTATTCTCTCAGTTCAAAATATAATCTGTAATGCCAGGGGGTCAAGGCTGCAGGAGCTTGACACAGTTGGTCACATTGTATCTGTAGTCAGAAGAACAGAGACATGGATGAAATGGAACATCCTCACTAGTGTTTGGCTTAGTTCTCCATTTTATTCAAACAGCCCCTGTCCAGGAAATGATGTCACCTACAGTTAAGATGTGTCTTCCCACTTTGATAAACAATCCCCTAAAGGTATGCTCAGAAGTCAGTCATTCTCTCAGGTGATTGTACAGTACTTCAAGTTGACAACTAACTCTAACCATCACAATCTTACACAAATCACTTCTAACTAGGTATAAGAATTCCCCAGGCAGGTGATCCTGGGTTGTATATTAAAGCTAGGGAAGTATAAGCCAGAAAGTGACCCAGTAAGCAGTGCTTCAGTGGTTTTTGCTTCAAGGTCCTGCCTCACATCCTTCAGTGAAAAGCTGGAACCCAGAAGCTGAAGTACGTCCTTTCCTTCCTAAATTGCTTTTGGTCACAGTATTTTTTGTCACAAAAAAAGGCGATTAGAAAGTGACCTAGCAGTCGCAATGTGTTGATTTCAGTGGCAAAGGAAGACCTCAAGGCTGTTCAGGAAGCTATAACACAAAGCCACAGGCTGAGCAGGTTATAAACAATGCACACTTGGTTCTCATATTCTGGAGGCTGGAAATCCATGAGGAAGGCATCTGTAGAGTCCGTATCTGGCAAAAGTCAGCTTGCTGTTACATAGGCAGTGATTTCTTGCAGTGACGTCACATGGTAAAGGGGACAAGGTAGTTAGTTAGCAAGGTTTCTTTTGTAAGTACACTAAGTTCACCATGAAGGGTCTGCTCTTGTGACCTGCTCATCTCCCAAAGGCTCCATTAAGTAAAACTAGCCCACTTATGATTCAGCTTTGACATGTAATTCCATTTCTCATTCTGTGGTATAAGGCCTAACAGAAAGCAACTTAGAAGAGAAAGGAGTTTATTTTAGTTTACTATTTCAGATTACAGGAAGTGGTGGAGAAACTAAGGCAGGAAATTCAAACACTTTTTCATACACATCCACTTTAAAAAGCAGAGAAAGATGAATGCATACACACTTGCTCGCTTGCTTGTGCCCAGCTCAGCTTCTCCATTCTTGAATAATTTATCTCAGGGAATGGTGCCACCTACAATGGGCTCAGTCTTCCCACACTAATTAACTTAATTAACCCTTATCCCCAAGTCATCCCCAAAGGCGAATCCAGTGTATACAATCCCTCCTTGGGACTCTCTTGCCAGTGAGTCTACATTGTGTCACATTGGCACTTAAAGCCAACCATCACACATGTATTTCAGGGAGATACAAACTTTCAGACCATAGCATAAAACATTTGTAAAGAGTTAAAAAATGGCAATTTGTAGAAGCTACAGCTTAATAAGCTACAGCTAACAACCAATATTTTTTCTCTTTAGTTGTTTGAATTCTTCTATCAAATCTACATAAAAATATGCTTCTAAAAGGTCATTGGGTAGAGATGAATCTATTCTCTGTTCAGTTAAAAAGTTCAACATTGAACTTACCATTACTAGCTTTTGTGTTGTTAGTAAGGACACATTTGGTATTGCAGAACACATTATAGGTGAAATTATGATTATATTCAATCAAGAAATACAGAGAAAATTATTTTTGCACTTGGGTGGCATACACATATAATAAAATGTAACTGTATTAAGCAAACTGTAATAGCTTCCCAAATGAAACAACAGCTGCTGTCAACATCAGAATTTAAGAACACTTGATTAACACAATTGACTATAAAAGCCTGTTGATTAAACTTACGTTAAATACAGAAACAAAGCAAAACAACTAAGCCAAAACACAATGCACATTTCGTGTGTGGAATACACTTCCCTTGTTCTTATTTAATCAGATTTTAGAAATGCTTCAGCATTCAGAAAAATTATATTGTAAATCTGCTAGTCCCACGTTGGCACTGAATGATCCTGCAATTAAGAAATGATTAGTTGGAAATCTTTTATCAAGTTACTCATGTGTTGAAAGCCAGAAGACTTCAGGTTTTGCAATAACTACAAAAGCAAACTGATTCCTACAGAGTCGGGGAGAGGAGAAAATTAAGTGATGAAGAGCTCAAACAGTGGGCAAGATTCAGTTTTGAAATCCTGTAAATCACTTGTAGGAACAATCTTTGGATCAAACTTCGTGTTTGGTAATTGGATTATATCACGTCCTGGAATGGGGACAATCCAAAGACTTTGTAGGATTTATTTGGCAACACATTAGAATTATGAGCAGAGAATTTATTTTTACTAGTTTTGCCTTGTGAAATGTTTGGTGGAAAGAGAATCTCGAAATTGAGGCAAAGAGACATTATTTCTACAGTATCTTCATGCATGTGAACTCATCTCCCAAGCGCTGGAGCTGATAGCCTCATTCACTCTGTTGCATTTTCTCTGTTTATTACATTCACGAGCACCCCACTAGTCCATGTACTTCCTCAGTTGTAATGTTATACATCACAGGAAGGAGTAAACAGAGATCCATTTTAAACATTATCAGAAATATTAATTTGAAGAATATTTGAAAAATTAAAAAGATCACATAAAAATGCAGATCTATGGAAATACTATATTATTTATTTGATATTACAGAGCACTTGCAGCGAACCAGTAGTAGAGAGAGATGTTGCATATGATTTTTAGTGTTAAGACATTAAGATAATATAAATAACTTGTACATTACTCTTTAATCTATGAAACTATGGATCATTATATTTTATAGATAAAGTGATTTTTGCAAAAATTTTGGCCTAAAATACTTTTAAGTCAACCAATTTAAATCACGTGCAAATTTGTTGAATGTTTCTTTCCCTTTTCTCTCTCTTTGTCCCTTAGGCTGGCCTTAAACCCCAATACAACTCATGGGCATTTTATTTCTATTAAATTGTTTGAATCCATTTATAAACACATGTAAGAAGTCAGTTTAAAAGGTAGAATGTAGCCAAGGCTGGTCTTGAACTCCTGATTTTCTTGCCTCCATCTCCAGGTGTTGAGGTTTAAGGAGCTGTTTAACGAGTACTTGAAATATATAATTTTAGCCAATTTAATATCCCCATTTGTTTTAAAAACTGTCCTGGCTTGGAATCTTAGTGTGATAAGGTGTCATTATGAAATCCTACTGAGATAGAAGGCTAAACACAGAACTTCCGGAAAAGATGGAAGTCCAGCATTGGACCAGCAGTCTGGCCTGTTTCTCATCTGGTCTCTGTCCCTGGCCTTCTAGTATCACAAATGCTATGGAAGGCAGGCCACCCTATGTCTTGAGGTGGCAGAGACACAAAGCCTAGGCTTTCTGGTGTGTGTCTTTAAGGCATTAATGCCACTAGCAAAGTTTCATTCCTTCGATCACAGATCATCCATAGTATATCTGATAGGCCTCAACAAATACCATCACACGGGGTCACAGCTCCAAAGGGCAAAACTCATTTCATTACACTTTTACTTAAATGTGTAGCCCTATACCTGGGAATCATTGTAAAATAAGAAAAGATAACTGGCCCAGTGCTGTGGAGCTTCATACGCAGTCCTTATGTGTCCTTGACCAACATCCAGGTTCTCAGCATGCAGATGAAGAGACACATTACCCTATAGTCTCTGATTTCCAAAGTGAGCCTCTTTCTCCCTTTCTCTTTTTCTCTGAAGGATCTCTATACCTTGATCCCTCCCTCAGCTGCTCCTCTGCTCCCCTTTGAGGACACAGCTCCTTACTAGGGAGCATGGGAGTCTGCAAGGCTGACCTTGAAGACATCTTGCTACGTCTCCGTCTCCTCACTTTACTATTCATTGTTCATAACTCTCCTGCTTAGGTGGCCCATAACTGTTGTTTACTCTGTGAGGCTTACAACAAGCTAGGGATGCCATCCAATGGTTTTCTGTGGTCTGAAATAACCCTAAAATAATTTGAGGTTTTTGTTGTCCCTTTCCTTGCACTTGCCTAACAAAATGAGCCTTGGATTCCTCTCTATGGGCTTATCCCCATCTACGAACCAGTCAACCTCTCTTGATTCTGCCTTCCAGACTCAACTTCCTCTTTTTGGTAAAGAGCCAGCTCTTAAGTTATAACCACATTGTTTACACGAACATAGTTTAAAATTTGATTCTCATCTTCTACAAGATACTTTTGAACCCCTTTACCAAACAACTCACACTTACAATCAGATGCCTTCGGTTTCAAGATTATTGTGGCTGATACGAGTTTTAAAATAACAGTCATAATTCAGATGACTTCATTATTTACTGCATAGACCCTCGTCTAAGTAATGAAAGCCAGTGGCTCCATGGGGGACACTGGGAGGACAAACCGTAGTTATTACCTCAAAATGTCCTGCCAAAAATGCAGGAATTTTAAGGCTTAAAAAATGCTTTATAAATTATTTATTAGATCCACTCTTTTATAGATGCTCTGTGAAAAGTTGAGAACCAAACAGAACAAATGTTTGCTTTTAAGATGACATTCAGCAATGGACCACGGTGAAATTCACCTCCTTCAAGCCAGAATTCTTTCCACTGATTGACAGCTGCCTTTCCCATTTATTCAGTTTTTCTGAGTTACTGTCAAAATGTGTCTTTAAGAATTGGAGACAGTGTTCTGAATATGGTAGGTTCTTCTGCATGACATGTGATTCTCTCATGAAATTTCAGGCATTCATTTGTGTGTGTGTGTGTGTGTGTGTGTGTGTGTGTGTGTGTGTGTGTTGTATACATGTGTCAGAGGATAAGTTCAAGTGTTCTTCAGGGGCCATTCACTTATTTCCATTTTTTAGTCAGTCTCTCATTTCCCCAGAACTTGCCAAGTAAGCTGGGCTAGCTGGCCAGCAAGCCCCAAAGATCTAGCTGCCCCTCTATTACAATCTACACCAAGTACCTGATGTTTTTTCTGTTTGTTGTTTCTGAAAGCTGAACATTGGTCCTGTTGCTTGTGTGGCAAGTACTTTCCTGTCCAAGCCCTTCCCCAGCCCATTACACTGAAAGTTTGGCTACTTTGCCCTCGGTGGGGTGTAGACTTGTCCCAAGCATGTGCACTTATTCTGGCATTCCTGCCCAGCCAGGGCTTCTCTTCTGGATCGTGCATTTCATTTGTGAACTTGTATTCAATCCCCAGAGCCTTGGAGTGTCATGGAATGGAGTTGCTTTAATAAGTCATACAGCTGAGGGGAAGGAAAATGATTTATGTTGCACAAAATGAAACCCTTTCCAATTAGTGTATAATCTAAACCTTAACTACTTATTAAAACCATTTTTTTCCTCACAGAGTTGGATCAAGTTTTGTCCCCAAGATTTTCTATTTTGAGGACAACTTTTTATAAAGACATAAATGACTTTGGAGCCACGTTCTCTCTAGCATTAACAAATCATGATATTAACCTGTCCTGAGCACACCTTTGAGTCTTGGCAGAACTACAGGCAATTATATCAGCATTTTGGGGAAAGCTGTCCTAGAACTACCTTATTCTAGGGTCAACGCGGAACCTGTAAAGAAAAAAAATCAAGTTCAGTGGTTTTTTTTAGACATGAAGTTTTTTTTTCTAAGTAACATCTTCAATTCATCAAGACCTATGCTAATTAGACCTGTGTTCACTGCTTATCATCAGTTCCTTTCTTCTTTGTACTTCTTCCTTGAGAGAAGCCAAAGAGTAACATGCTGCAACATCTCACCTCAAGAAATTCAGGTCTAAGGCAGCAGCAGACATGTATTTTGTAGGGTCTCCCAGAGCAGCCTCATTGATCCCAGTCTGATAGAGAATATGCTTTTACTCTCAGTATTCATTGTAACCCCCTCAAACCATCACATTTTGATTCACAGAAACTTCACATCAACAGCTCCAGGCAAACTACCGTTTCCACAACCTTTCAATCTAACAAGGCAACGTAAATAAACAAATCTATTAAGGATACTATCATAATTTTGGAGCCCAGGTGATTTAATATATGGGGGTATAAAATGAGGAATAATAGGAATGTGATGCAAACGTATGATGACTTACATAATTACTTCCTGCCATGCTTCATCTCAGAAATGCAGGATTTATAAGGGTGCTTTGCTCTGCAAAACAACGATAAGTTGTATATAAACCAGAGTGCGAGCACACCAGCTCTGTTTAGCAACTAGCCAAGTGCTGGTAAACGGTCTCCAAATCCTTAGCCCACCCACCAAACAGTGGGGGGAAGTGCCTGGAGTTCTTGCCACTGTGTCAAACAGAATTGTATTTTCTAAATAGACCTCACCAAGCAGGGTCTTCAAGTATTCAACACACAAATTTTATTCTGTGGGTATCTATTTTGAGAAGTCATTACTTCTATTCTCTGTCTCTGTCTCTGTCTCTGCGTGTCTCTCTTCATCTCTCTCCCTCCCTCCCTCCCTTTCTCTTTCTCGCTCCCTCTGAAGATTTTGTGTTTTTTTTCCTAACATAATGAAATAAAGCAGAAAAATAGTAACAATAACCATCCTTTACTCGCACAGTTCTTTCCCCAACTTTTGCATGTTTACTTTTCATTTGATGCTGATTATACCCCTCTGGGGAAGAGAAGACTTCTGAGGAAACGTGGGTCTTCACTATGCAAATGACTAGAGCAAGCCCACACAGCTTATTGATGACTGGGCCTAGATAATTATGAAGGTTTTGTAACTCAAGAGTCTTTTTCTGCCTTTCCATTAAAGAGTAGTAGTTATACGTTCTTTGGGTGCTATCCCTGCTTTGGAACTGTAGCATTAAATCAATTACTAGATGTATACTCTTTCTCTCAAGGAAATAGGTCGCTAGTCAGACCCATAAGTGTTCTTAGGTTTGCCAACTGCATATTTCAACATCCTACCTGGCACAACTTGAATGTTCTCAGACTTGGCAAGTGTAAAATTAAATCATCCTCTCCCTGCAAGATACCTTTCCTAGGTCTCACTCAAGACAACCTGACTTGCCAAGTTGGTCCTTAGCCACTAGCGAGCTCCATAGGGAAGCCCTAGGGTGGACCAGCAGTAACTCCCCAAGTGGGCTGGTTCCACTGTGACAGGGATGCAACACTGACCTGCCAGCGTGTCTCCATGGCAGCCTATGTCTTTGACTTACATCTTAGCCTTTCCATGCTACCCCACTTGAGCTCTGGCATGGAAGTTCCTGCCTGCTTCAACCCCTTCTGCCACCAAAGCACTGATTTTATGGCAGAAATCATTCTGTTAGTTGGGATCCAGGGATCCTGCCTGGCAGTTCCTTCTACTGCACCCACGTCTTCTGTTGGTTTGCGGATGGGAGAGGAGTTATATGGATTTCCGGCAGGCAAATGGAGAGGGGCCATCAGTAGGTAATACATGGGGCAAAGTTCCATACACTTGTGACATGAGACAAAAGCCTGGCTACTTCAAACAAACAAACAGACAGAAGACCTAGTGGGCATTTGTTTCCTACCAGCTGGCCAGATGGACTGGCTCAAGAAGTTCAAGGCTGGATCAGGACTAACTACACAAGAGTTGTGGCCAATCAGCCAACCTATCTCTCTTCAAAGGGACTAATCCTAAATTGAGGGAGAAAAACTCTCCAGAAACAAACAAACAAGCAAGCAAACAAACCAAAAAGCCCTTGAAAATAGACTGGAATTTTGATCTCGTAGGTCCATGTCTGCTTTTCTCTGTTTCTGCGGAATGTGTGTTTCCTCGTCCCCAACAAAACCCTTTCTTCAACTGCAGATTCTGTCTGTTGCTGTCTGCACTATTGGAGATTTCTCCACTATCTGTTGAGCTCAAGATTTTTCCTGCCTTTTAGTTCTATAACTGGAGGAGAAAATGAATGCAATCCAGACCCCTTCACTGAGTCATTGAGGGTTGCAGTAGACCGGGTCCCATTTGTCCTCCACATTCAATGGGTTCACTAATGTGGCTGATCCCACCATCTCTTCCTCTCCCGCCCCCACATCTTCTTAGGCAAAATATAAGCACAGTCTGTTTCACTCTGCATCATAAGAAAAAGAATGCAGATTTGGGTGATTTTTCAGGAGTAATATCATCATTTTAATAGATAATTATGTGCATGGTCTGCCTTTACAGGAAATAAAACATTTTTCCGTAGTCTGCATGGGGTCTTTTCCAGAGCCAGACAGAGCCCACCTTGTGTGGACAACCAGAGTCCTCACTTTTTTTTTCCACCCCAAATACGGCACCTTGGCATGCTGAGTATTTTAAGATGAAGGAAAATAAGAACACAAAGGCAAGAACCTAATCTCAACTGTCTCCCGCCGTTCTCTTCTGAAGTGGCTCTTGGAAAGGAAGTTCCTGCCACCATTTCATTCCTAAAACAGACCATAAAATCTAGAAGACTCCTCTTTGAACTTCTCCATTTCGTCTCCATTTCAGACACTCAAGTGATAGGTGTCCTACCATGTGCCTAGGCGGAAGGGGTATTATCTAGAAAGACCGTGAAGAGCTGGAATGTCCTGGTCTTGACATGCTTTCCCCAGATTATTGTAATTAGACCACACTCTTTTTCTAATCGCCTGCTTCTGCCTGCTCATAAACATGCCCAGATTTTTCCAAGTCACCGAGGTCCCATTCTGCAGGTTCCTTATACCATATAAAATGTTTAATAAATGAATGCATATTTTATCTTGTTACTTTTTGCTTTGTTTTAGGGATGTTCGCTATAAACCCTGAGGTGCTTTCTCCCCTACAATTAAATAACTAGGGGCTTAGCTAAGGTGATACTTTAAAAAATCAATACAATTGTCAAATAGATGCATTAATTAATGAAAAGAGAGGCAATGAAAGAAAGCAAGGAAGGGAATGTGGCAGGATTTGGAGGGAGGAAAGGGAAGGGGGAAATAATGCAATTATAATCCCAAAAAGTAAATAATAAAAATAATTTGTTTATCCTGAATACCTTCCCCCTGTCCCTCAGCCCCTTTCACAATCCACCTTCTCTTACGATTAAAAGGGAAACATGGACTTTCACTCCGTTCCTTGTCTATGACTGTTCTTACCTCCATGGTTTCTGAAAAGCTAGGCTCATTGCTGTCCTGCACACAGACCGGTCACCCCTTCCCATTACAGGCTGTAGAGATGTGTCTGCAGAGCTTGGATGGCTAATTCAACCTTAAGGATGACTGGCCCTTTCTCGGTGATACCTTCCTTTATAGAAAGAGATCCTCTGGGAAAAAAGTTAGTTCATTGGGCGGTATGTCCTCGACTGGGATATTGGGACCTTGGTGTCCACTACTTCCTTCCCAGGTACCAGAAAGTGAGCAATGACACCATACTCTTCTGCTTCGGTGCTCATTGTCAACTAATGGCAACCAACTTCCTCTGGGTTGATTTACCTTGAACCTGGGCACTTATGATCACTAGTTGGACACTCTCTTGACATCAGGTCTATTACTACTCCCTCTTGGAAGGATGGGGAGACTCAGTAGCCTCACAAGATCTCCTCCCCTTCCTGAGGTTATTTAAGTGATAAACAGCTCCTGGGAATTAAAGGGAGGTTCTGGTGGTGTAGTGGTTCATACTTTGCCCAGTGGAACCCATGAGAAGTGTAGTTTCCATGAATATATCTAGTTGTGGGTGGACCGTTTTATTACAATAATTTGCCTGTTTATAAGTTGCCCAAGGGACTTCCCAGTGGTCTCACTGACCTTATTCCTATAAATAATGCCAATAAATGAATTGGTTTACCAAGCTAGACTTGGATAGAAATTTTTCTCTGGGCAACTGCTGCCTTCTCTATCTGGGATGAATAGATTTTTTTCCTTTCATCTCCCCAGGAAGAGTCCATGACACACCACAGACTCAGAGCAATGGGCTCAAGAGATCATAGGCTAAAATCTCCGAGATTGTGAGCAAAATGAATCTTTCCTCTTTGTAAGTGGATTTTCTTAGATGGTTTGTGGCAGCAACAGAAAGTCACTGATAACACCATCCACCACCACCATGGAAGGGGCAAGGGGAATGAGAGGAAGAGGTCTTTCCTGTGCAAGGTGGGTGTTACACTGAGGGCAACCTGATGATCTTATTATCGTGCAGTACATTCGTCTTAAATGCTGAAGCATAAGAGGTATGGTGGAGACATGCAGATGGGGGTGGACAGGAGAGACAAGTGTGCTGGGAAGGGGTCTGGAGGAGCTCAAGCATCAAAGACACTTTTGAGTAGGTATCCAGTAAAAGACACAGTGTGATGTTTCCTGGACGCTCCTTGAATTGCTATCCTGCTGTTTGCAGTCTACAGGCAGTCTGACTGTGCTCCTGTAGTAAGTAGTTTTTGTCTTAAATACTAGCTGTGAGAAGGGGTTCTTAGGGTTATTGTTAGGACTCAAAGGATGGTCAAAGCAAGGAGGCTTTGAGACAGAGACAGGACCTGGGACGCACCAGTAAACATTGAAGAGGTTCAAGCAATGAGTGGAGAGGATGGGTAATCCGTGTAAAAGTCCACAGGAGAACTGCTCCCTACAGATACTTCGGTGTCTTTCGGTACCATGTACTAAGTGTGGTGGTTGAAAGGATGGAGGGTCTAAGTGAGATGATTTCAGTGGGAGCTACCTGGTCACAAAGGCTTCTTCTTTCGACACAGAAGGGTCTGGTACATTCTGAACTTATGAAGAAAAGGGCTCCCTAGTGTCCAACCTGATGAAGATTTCAGCTAGTGGTAGGGGACCAAGAAACCCGGCCCATTTCCTCTCTAGTGAAGGATGACTGTGGCTCAGTGAATCCTTTTTGTTTGACTCATCAAGGAGTACCACTTTGCCATCTATAGGGAGAGTCAAAATTACCCATCCTTTGCCAAATTCTGCTAGAAGGACAGTAGGCATCATGTTGGTTTTTCTTCTTAGCCTGTTCTCATTTTCCTTTGGTGCCTGGCTGAAAGCATGGCTAATCTAGCAGACTGATAATGATGACGGTTCATGTTATAGTAACTCAACAGAGAGAAAAGGAGTGAAAAAGAGGCGAGGGATTAATGCAAAGCAGAATGCTGGCATCCTACAATGAAACCCTGAGAATGTTGAGTGTAGAAGGTAAGAAACCCAGGGTGGAAATAACAAAGTTCAGGATACAGGGCTGTCAGGAGGTCCTACTTATTGCTCCAGATAAATTAAAACAGCTTGCAATAGTACAGAACATCACCTTAAATTCTCATCAAAATAAGGAGACCACCTTCTCAGGTTGAACCTTGCAGATACGGTTGGCCAGTGGCGTTTCCCAGTCAAGGCTGCCACTAAAACCCAGAGATGATTTTAACAGCTGTTCTCACAAAAAAAAAATGGTTTCAACACTAAGGGACTGGGAAAGCTAGAGCTGAAAAATGGAATATATATTCTCTTTAGAATAAAAGGAAATGACTAGAAGCCCTATAATGAATGCCACAGCTTACTAGAAAGGCAGGGTTAAAGAATAAGGAAGCACACGTAAGAGCTCAAATTGAAAACAGGTGCTACAGCCGTCTCAGGGAGCCTTAGAAAGTCGGAACTGGAGGATACCCAGGGGTACTGCCTTCAATTCCCACACTTGATGTTTCAGGAAACCAGGTCACCAGAAGTGAAGTGACTTTTCAGTGCCACCCGCAGTTAGTGTCAGATTAATCTCCTAATTCAACGACTAGTCTTTTCTGACCTGAATACTTCCGGGCAAAGTTAATATAAGAAATCCCTGCTTCGTTTCACAAGAACTATCATAAAGTTGAATTTTAAATAACCACACCCATCTATCCTTCCTACTGCCTCACCGTCTCACACCTTGTTGGGGCCGTCTCAACAGCACTGACGAACTTAGAATTTCATACGGCTCTAAGCTTTGCAGCCCTTCTTGCTCATTTTGCTTTTTCTTTTCTTTTTTTTTTTTTTAGCCATACCAGGAATTTTATTTTATTTTTTTAAATACTTTATTTTTTTTATTCAAGTTACATCTCAGTAAGAAACCCCTCCCTATTCCCCCTTCCTATCCTGCCCTTCCACCCCCAGAAGTTTCCTCTTTCAGTCCAACAGATGGTTCCTTCTCTTATAACAGTAAATACTATACAAAACAACAGATATAAATATGCCACATTTATGAGAGTTAAATGGCCCAGTATACCTTCCCAATGTCCAGTTTATACATATTTGGCCCCTGACTTTAACATTCTACTATCTAACCAACTCCATGAGTTTAAAGGTCTATATGTGACTCAACATTCATACTATCTTGCAACACACTTTTAAGAGTATCTTCTTAGATCTATAACACCCTCTTGATTCCTAAACAATTCAAAATTTAACTATGAGACTCTAGCTGTCTATTCTTCAACCACCTCAGAGACCTGAGAGGGATAAATATATTTGCTTATATAGGAAGTGCAGGGCCTGCAGTTTCCAAAACTAAGAAAGAACATACCAATGACTGCCTGGACAGTTTCCATTTTCTCTCCATACATTCCAGCATCAGTCTTCAGCCTTTGGGTCCTGTTTCTCTGACAGACATTTGTTGTAGAGCAGGGATTATGAAGGACTTACCTACCCTGTCTTGGCAGAGTTAGGCTGTCGACTTCCCTGCTACCAAGTTTTGTCCTTTTTGGACAGCAGTCTGTCTGCAGTTGGTGCAAGGGGTTTTTTCATGCCAAGAGAAAGGCTTGCCACTAATTCAACCATCTTACACTGGAGGTTCTTCGATGCTTATCTTCTACTTGGAGTAGAATAGGGGGTGCTGTCAGGCGCTGATATGTCTCGATATCAAAAAAAAATCTTGATTTAAGATAACATCTTTGAATGCCATATTCTGCAGATCTCTAGGGGTTTTTGAAGATGCCCTAACCATCTCTTGTATTTAGATAAGCAAATGTTGCTTGTCTCTTAGCAACTTGATTACTGGGTAGTTTAGAGAATATCTGTGATAAACTCTCATAGTAGCTAACAAAGTGACATGTTTGCATGACTAGGAGTTTGTTTTAACTATCCTAGACCGTTTTAGACGGTTGGTATCAAGAGGTCAGAGCTTCACATTTTATTATTAAGTATCTCTAGGTATGATACCATTAGGAAGCGTTACCTTTAAATTTGTATCAATATACAAAGATCTATTCAATTGTGGTTAAATATACTCTTAATTATGTATCAATATACCAAGATCAATGCCTATGTAGCCCAATATAATCTTAATATTACGTCCATATGCAAGGGTCAATACCATTGTGGCCAACTATAATCTTAATTTTGTATCAATATACAAAGATCAATACCGATGTAATCCAATACAATCTTATTTTTGCACAATAAACAATGGTCAATACCACTTTAGCCAAATAAACTACTAATTTTGTATCAATATACAAATGTATAAGGGCATATTCAGTAATCTGCCCCTTCTTCTTGGACCTTCCTGTGCTATTCTTATCGTTCCAGGAGAATCGAAGCGTCCATTAGGGGAGCCCGGGGACGGCTGGACAGCAGAATCCTCAGCAGAGAGCAGAATCAGGCACCAAGGAGGTCGAGTGACCCAGTTGATTCTGCCTGGCAGACTTCCTCAATAGCTGTCTCCATCGGGGGCCTGCAACCACCACAGCAATCCATTGTCACTGGGACCGCTCAGCTCTACACAATGCCCCGACAGGAACCTCAGTGAAGCCTGCAAGATCAGCTTCTGCCTACAAACCCCTTAGGTCATCTAACCAGCTGAGAACAGAAGGACTGAACATAAAAGGAGTGTACTAACATTTTTAATCATTTTTCCCATTTGGGTTGGGGCCCCAAACAGGTCTACTACGACCCAAATCAGCAGGAAGTCACTTTAAGAGAGCGACGTCCCATGCCCAGTAGATGGGGAAGGTGTTTCTCCGCCCTTCTTTTAGGTTATTTGAAGGATAACTGAAAACTCTGATATGTAGGGGAAGAGACTACAAGCTGATAAATGGTCCTGTCTTAATGGGTTTTGGAGGTTAGCCCCAGGGAATTCCTACTTTTCCTTTTCTGTATCCTTCTTCCTCTCCTATGTAGGAGTGCATGGGCTTCATTTTGCTTTTTCATTTTAGCCTTTTCCTCCTATAGCCATATACATATTCAACCTTGATGTTGTTATTTGTCCTAGTATGTCTGCGGCCTCTTATCTATACTGTTTTTCCTTCACGGGGTTTCCTTCTTATTAACATTGGGAAGAATCATTGTGTTATTTATTAACTCCAAAATTGTCAATATTTTTTTCAAACTGAAAACAGTGAATACAATCTTTTCGACTAAGTCTCCATCACCTAACAGACCTCGGTTGCTTTCATGAGGCGCGTCCATTACTCACGAATGAGAGAACAGCGCTTCCCACAGTGTCCTTACTGTTTCAGAAATAGACCACACGCACCCTTTCTGCACACGCATATGCTAGACTCCATGGTCCCTAACAGAAAAGCTTACCCACTTTTCCTTCTCCATCCGTATCTTGTCTGTTTTTCAAAGCCTAGCAATAGCAAATGGCGGATCTGGATATTCCAGTTCGTGTGTGTTGCCCGCTTCTCTGAGTTCCTGAGTATGTAACATATCACTTTGCGAGCTGTCGAACTTGCCATATGTTATGTCTCATAAGGGACCTTTCAGTGGCTCTTCAGCTTATAACTGAATTGACACTTTTTCTTTCATGAGCTTCTCAACGTCGACTATTACAATATACTCAGCTCCATCCTGCCCAAAGTGAACGAGATGGTGACCGAGAAGAACGCGGGAGGGAATGCTGAAAATGGAGGCAAGACGTCTCCAGGACCCATGCCTCCAAACTGATGGCAGTTCACGAAATCTGTCAGCCACTGAATCACTTGGCCATTTGACTAATAAGGATTATCGGAGCATCTCTTGTGTCCTGGGTATTTTCTGTGGATACTTGTGGAGTCTGTTTGCCAGGAGAAATTGGTTTATGCCTCTGCTCATGGTTTATGTGTGGAACAGACTCTGTTTCCGTTTCCGGACTAAAGATTGGCTCACTTCTTTGGCTCCCTGGCTCCCTGAGGAACTAAAGCAAACTTTAATCTCCACAGTCAGTCCCTTCTTGACTTCAGTCTATCCAGTGG
This sequence comes from Lophiomys imhausi, assembly GCA_907164525.1. Taxonomy (NCBI): domain Eukaryota; kingdom Metazoa; phylum Chordata; class Mammalia; order Rodentia; family Muridae; genus Lophiomys; species Lophiomys imhausi. The sequence goes on from CAJQZJ010032401.1 coordinate 2,634,217, forward strand.
CTCTGGTACTGTGCTGTGTCTCACAGAAACTGTCTGACTTAGTTCTCAGCCAATGGTGGTTGCACTGAACACCTTACTCAGTTTTTCCAATTTGAGTCACAAAAATTATCAGTCTAGTCAGTGGGCCTTTACATTCTGGTTTTCCTCCTCATTTTACCAGAAACTCTTTGCTCTTAAGGAGTCATTTAATCAAAATCCTCTAGGGCTGGAGAGGTGGCTTAGCAGTTAAGAGCCTTTGCTGCTCTTTCCCGAAGAGCAGAGTTTGGTACCTAGCATTCATGTTGGGCAGCTTGCAATCACCGGGATCTGGAAATGCAACGTCTACTTCTGGGCTCTGTGGGCACCTGCACACACATGGCATGCATCTACACATACATACACATAAACAAAATACAAGCAAATCTTAAGAAAATTTCCTCCTTTTTTTTTTTTTTGAGACAGTTTGAGACAGGGTTTCTCTGAATAGCCCTGGCTGCCCTGGACTCACTTTGTAGACCAGGCTGGCCTTGAACTTGAAAAGATCCACCTGCCTCAGCCTCCCAAGTGCTAGGATTACAGGTGTGCACCACCATGTCCGGCAATTACAGACAGCTGTGAACTGCCAAGTGGGTGGTGGGAGTTGAACCCGGGTCCTTTGGAAGAACAGTCAGTGCTCTTAACTACTGAGCTACCTCTTCAGCCTGAAAATTTCCTTACAGACAGCTGTGAACTGCCAAGTGGGTGGTGGGAGTTGAACCCAGGTCCTTTGGAAGAACAGTCAGTGCTCTTAACTACTGAGCTATCTCTCCAGCCTGAAAATTTCCTTTCTTTAAGACTATCATTCCATTGCCTGTCAACTAATGGTTCTGACAATAACACTAATAATTCTCAGTGTCAGTTTAGTACTGTCTATGTGCTACACCCTGCTGAATGTTCTGTGGGTAGCATCAATTGAGTCCTTGAAGGGCCTTGTGAAATAGATGCTACTATCACCTTCATTTTGTAAACGAAGAAAGTTATAGTCACTGAGTATCCATATGTTTAAATGCCCTCCTGTGATGCAGTGAGAATTTTGGTTTCTTTAAAAAACACAGAAATGTTATGTGAATAGACTTTTGTTTTAGTCCCAGGTATGAGATATGGGACTGCTTCAGAATGTCCACAGCAGCTAACTCTGATTTGTCTCGTGCTCTGACAGGGGCATAATTTTGCCAGTTGGTGAGAGTTTACATTTGGATCTCTGGGGAATCTTCAGAGAGTATATAAATGTTAGGGCCCCAAGAGGCAAGGCAGCTGGGACTCCTGGAGAGGCAGGGGCTGCTCCTGGCTCTTGCTGCTGTTGCTGCTTGCTGTTTGCTGTTTGCTAGGCTGCTGGTTGCTGGTTGGAGTTATCCTGACAGGAAGATCAAATTCACCTCTAGGAACTCAACACCCCTAATCAGCAAGAAGTAGCCTAATGACATTGATGTCCCCTTTCTCTTCTAACCTTCTTTCTCTCCAACCTAGTATTGGGGGGTTGGAAGGGATAGGGGTGGTGTAGGGAGGTAGAAAAAAGAACACAATGAATAGCCAAAAGGTCCAGTTCTACAGTGGCTTCTCAGACCTTAAACCAAATGTCAATATAAACTATCTTTCCCTACTCCTTGCTTCTACAACCAAATAATCTTCTGCTCCACAAGTATAGCTTCATTTCAAAAACATATGGTTGGGCTGGTGGGTATCTTAGTAGTTAAAGGTGTCCTGCGCAAGCCCAGGGACCTGGGTTCAATCTCCAGAACCCACTTAATGGCAAAAGGTAAAAAACAATTGTACAAAGTTGTCTTCTGACCTCTACATGTGTACAGGGAACCCCTAAACACATTGCATGCATGGGCATGCACACACACCTACCACCCCTGAAAACAACAGTATCTGTTTTCCTTGGGAATCTCATTATTGTTTTTCTTTTTAATATTTCTTTATTTTGTATGAATGGGTGCTGTGGCTGAACATGTCAGTACACCATGTGCATGCCTGGAGCCATCAGAGGCTGAAAGTTGTCAGATCATCTGGAATTGGAGTTATAGACTGTAGTGATCTGCCATCTGGGTGCTGGGAGTTGCTTCTCTATAAGTGCACCCAGTGCTCTAACCACTAGGACATCTCTCCAGCCCTCATTACTGTCTTTCCGTTAAATTTCATAATCTATAAGTCAAAGATATAGCTCATTGGTAGCACATTTAGCACACTTGGCTAACATGCATGAGGGTCCGCAGAGCATGAAAATAATTAAATGTAATAAAGTTGTGTTCACACATACCATGAAAAATCCACTTCCGCTCTGCCTGTATTTTGGAACATTTAGATTATGTTTAACTTTGAAATTTAGTGAATATAAAAATCATGTTTATGACACTGAAACTACATTTAAGCTCTAGCTTAAACATACTGCCGAGTTATTTATCCAGTTACTATAGTGTGAGGTTATGATGAGTCTATCAATTACCTACAAATCCTGTAACCATAAAAGGAAAACCAGGGACTGTCATCCAAGCTGGGAACGAGTTAGGGACACCCATCTGTACCCCACATGGGGTTCCCAGGGACTGATAAGCCAGTCTCTGTGATAGTGGATGAGGTTGAAGAGATGACACATTTAGGGGGTGGAGAAACAGCTGGGCAGTTAAGAGGGATCGATGCTCTCAAGGAGGGCTTGGGTTCAGTTCCCAGCATCTGATTAATGACTTGCAACCATTTCTAACTACGGTTTCAGGGGATCTGATGTTCTCTTCTGGCCTCCTCAGGAACCAAGAAACTCATGGTGCACATGCATATATGCAGACAAAACACCCATACATATAAAATGAATATAAATAAGTCTTTAAAAATAAAAAGAGATGACACTTTGAAAGTTAGACCAAAGAGATCAATTATTTTTCTGATTTTGTTCGAATTTCCCTGGGCTTCTAACTCTCCCCTACTCTGAGACCAGTGTATTAACGTAATCTCTAAAGTGACTCCCATAATAGGAATACCAACGGGAACCAGAAAGACCCGAAGAGAAAGCACTTTGTAGGTGCATGGGTTATTGCTTTTTTCAACCTTGTGCTAAAAGGTAGAGGAGAATGAACATGTGGCCCTCCCAGATTGTGATACAGGAGATGAAGCTTCTAATACCCTCGCAGCAGTGAATGAGTGAGTGAGAATGAATGAATGAATGAATGCTTCAATGATGTGTGCTTTTTCCCCCAGGAATCCTCTTGCATCTTGCATAAATTATTAAGAAAGTCCACATGCGGTTAGGATGTGATAGTCAGGATCCTCATTCTGTCTTTCCATGAGCCAGGAAAGGACCCAAAGGTGCTCCGGAAACAGCAGTGTCAGCCACAACTGCTGCACGCTGCTCACCATTTGAACACTTTGCTCTCCCAGTCCTGAAAGGAGGTGATGCAGCTGCTGTGATTCCTCCCCGACGCTGGGATGCTGCACATTCAGTTTGGTGTAATAGTATTCCTTTCAGGATATTGAACTTCCTTTTAGATTACAGTTCAGAAGCTAATTAAAGCCACCTATTCTCATGGATGGATTTCCATCATTTCATAACTGCATGCCAGTGTTCCTCAAACTTCTATTTAAAGTTGCTGAACGTGGGTATGTTCTTTCTCGTGCCCTTTTGCACATTTACACTGAACGCGTAACCAGCTCTATTCAGGACTAAAGAAAGGAACAATGTGGTTTTGTACTTCATAAAAGCAACTGGTCTGTTTATAAGGAACAGCTTTTCTATGGATTCAGGAGAAAGTATCCATCTCCAGCACCCAGCTCCTCTTCACTAGCTGTCATAGTAAGTCTCAATAAGGCTCATCACCTTCCTGTATACTTGCACATCAACCAAGAGGCAAGGAGAAAACTTTGGTCCCAGTTAAAGGGGGAAAGTGCTTGTGTCTGGAGAAAGAGCGAGGAGGGACTAAGCATTGGTGAAATAATGTACTCAGGCACGTTGCCCGGCCTCTTCATGCGCACACAAAGGGGCCCGGGGAAAACAAGAAAGCCTCCCGTCCCAGATACTCTGAGTGATGGCTGCAGAGAATCTCAAAGGTGGTGGTGAGTAAATGCTAGTTTTCCACCCAGCAGTAACCAGGCGCACCTCACAGCTCCCAGCCCTTTGCCAGAGCCTTGCTAATTCAGAACCTTGAAAGGCCCAACATGGGGTTTATATTTACCACGTACAGCTAGTCCTGAAATGGTCTTAGCCCACCTGGACTGAGGAAATTAGGGAGATCTTTGTCCTTTAGTGGAGGTTTGCATTCCACATGGACTAGGGGGAGGGAGGGAGGGAGGGAGAAAGGGAGGGAGGGTGGGAAAGAGAGAGGGATGGAGGGGGAATGTCACCATAGCCAATCATTAAACTAAAATGTTCTGTTTCATTAGCTAGCTAATAGGACTCCATTCCACTAAAAGCTTTAGTATCTATATTCAGTAACTGCTAGTCATGTGACCTATTCATTCTGAGTCATTGTCCAACTACCTAAACATATCAAATTAATGCTTTAAAAAATTAAGATGCTGGAAATTGAATGCAACGTGTTGTGCATACCAGGCAAGTACTTTCCCACTGAGAGGCACCTCTAGACCTACATTGCCTTTTAGTATCTATGAGTTGGCAGGAGGGAAACCTTTTTGATACATAGGGTCTTAAGAATGAGTACAAGAAAATGGCAGTGAGAACGTACAGCATCATTACACTCAGTTATTTGCTTCAAAAGATGCTTTTATGTAAAAGCGGGGTTGCAATGAAGACAGAATGATGTAACTGTAAATTACACATACATTTTATTGAAGAACAAAACAACCTTAGGTCTCTAAGTGATATGTTTATTTATGCATCTGTTTTGGTTTATGTTTGAAAAGTCTCTACAGGCTCACTTGATTCCCGAATGGGTGGTGCTGCTTGATAGATCACTGCAGGCATCTCTTTGAGGGTTACAATCTACACTTACATCTTGATAGATCACTGAGGGAATGTCTTTGAGGGTTACAATCTACCCTTACATCTTGATAGATCACTGAGGGAATGTCTTTGAGGGTTACAATCTACCCTTACATCTTGATAGATCACTGAGGGCATCTCTTTGAGGGTTACAATCTACCCTTACATCTTGATAGATCACTGAGGGCATGTCTTTGAGGGTTACAATCCACCCTTGCATCTAGTCCTGCTTTCTTTTTCCTGAACCACTGAGATGTGAAGAACAGTTCCACCTTGGGACCCTGCTACCATGGCTGGAACTGGGGAACATTTCTGTAGCTGCACATTAACTACCATAATTAACTGAAAAGCTCCAAAACCATGAGCCTAAATAGTCTTCCCTGCCTTAAGTGTCTTCTATCAGATATTGTATCACAGTGAGTAATAACGTTTCTAATATAACATTCATATTATTATTATTATTAAACATTCTGATTGAGCAATCCACATATAAATTCAAATGGATCATTGCTTTTAAACTTTTGAATTTATTCCACATTCCTTTTGAATAGTTTTCACAGCCGTGCTACTGTAAAGTGGAATTGCCATCAATAATATACTCTATGAACCCACTCCTTTAATAAGCTAGGTGTGAAAATGCCTGGCTTCCTATGAGGAAACACAAATCACAAAGGTGACCAAGAGCATTGAATGAGGTCACTTCTTCCTAATACTGAAAGGCTCCATACTTTGGTTTCTTTTCATATCACACAAACCTATTACTAATATTTAAATATCCCACAAGAAGCTAGTTACCAAGTCCTAGACAGTTTTAGATGCCTTATAGCTATAAAAGGGTCTGACATCACCAACTGATTTTTTTAACTTGTCCTAAAGATTAGAGTGCTTAGCTGAGTGGGTAGGATGTAGCAAGCACAATGAATTCTTGCTCATTTTATCAGTCACATGGTGCTCAATCTCCCAAATGGTGACTCAGATTAACAAACAATAAAAAGATTCTTAAAATAAAACAGAGAGGAGCAAAGAACCCTTCTGAAGGACTCCCACTGTGTATTAGATGTTTTCACATTAAAAAACTGCAGCCTAGCCCTGGGGTTCATTATGGGATGCGTTGGGGAAAATAGAAAAAGTGGAAAAATTGAATTGTTGGAGATTTCGATTGAAAAAGGGAAGAGGTACAGAGGAAGGAAATGCACAATCAGAGCCACACGTGAGAGGCAGTTGTCACGTGTAACAGTGACAGGTAATACCCAAGGAAGAGGCTAAAGAAAGAATAACCTGGGGCTGGAGAGATGGCTCAGAGGTTAAGAGCACTTGTTGCTCTTCCAGAGGTCCTGAGTTCAATTCCCAGCAACCACATGGTGGTTCACAGCCATCTATAATGAGATCTGTTGCCCTCTTCTGGCATGCAGGCATACATACTTCAATTCAGAATATTGTATATATAATAATAAATAAATAAATCTTAAAAACAAGAAAGGAAGGAAGGAAGGAAGAAAGAAAGAAAGAACAACCCTCCACCCAGGACACAAGAAAGCCCACGAGACAAGAAATAGAGACATAACTGAGTCATATCAGCACAATGCTAGTGTCTTGAAGAGTGCTTCCAAGGTACACATACTTACTTAGCAGCTTAGACCTAACCACTGCTGAAAGACTGGCGCTCCACATAACAGCAGCAGCAAAGCAGACGCTGACAAGAATGCTACTGTGCTCTTCAAGGAATGGAGAGCTGCCCTCCATGCAAGTTTACTGAGTTTGCTTTTCTGTCAGTTATTAGAATCTAAGTCAGTTGTAACATCTGTATTCTGGTTACCAAAATCAGAGAAACAGGTAGAAAACAAACAAATTCAAAGCTATGAAAAAATAGAAATAATCCAGTTAGGAACAAGCAAATACCCACAGGGACATTTTTCTAAAAACAGCAGTGACTAAGAATAGGAAAGCCATTAGATCAAGAGACACTTGAAGAAATGCTCAGCATCCTTAATCATCAGAGAAATGCAACTCAAGAGGACTCTGAGATTCCACCTCACACCTGTCAGAATGGCTAAGATCAAAAGCTCAAATGACAGAACATGCTGGGGAGATTGTGGAGAAAGGGGAACCCTCCTCCATTGTGCAAACTTGTACAACCACTATGGGAATCAGTCTGGCAATATCTTAGAAAACTTGAAATAGCTCTACTTCAAGACCCAGCCATATCACTCCTGGGTATAGATCCAAACAATTCCTAATCAAACCACAAGGATGTTTCCTCATCTATGTCCATAGCAGCCTTATTGTAATAGCTAGAAACTGGAAACAACCCAGATGTCCTCAACTGAAGAATGGATAAAAAAACAAACAAACAAAAACAAAAAAACAAAACAAATAAACAAACAAACAAAAACCCAACTGTCGTGTGGTACATTTACACAATGGAATTCTACTCAGCTATCAGAAACAAGGAAATCATGCAATTTGCTGCCAAATGGATGGAACTAGAAAAGCTCATCCTGATTGAGCTAACCCACATCCAGAAACATACACATGACATGTATTCACTTATAAATGGATTTTAGCCATATAGTACAGGATAACTATTCTACAATCAACAGACCTAAAGGAACAGGAACATGTATTTTGTTGCCTGTTAGTGGCACACTTTGCCCTAATAGCGCTACCATATAGGCCCCCAGTGCAAAAGGAGGCTCTTAACACTCATGCAACTGTTGAACTGAAGGAGGCTGATATGTGGGGCACCACACACCAGAGGAGTAGGATAGGTGGGAGAGGGGATAGAAGTTGAAAGGGTGGGATCAGGAGAGGTTGAGCGAGGGGGCTGTGATGGAGATGTAACTTGAATTAATAAATAAACGTAAAAAAAGAAAAGAAAAGTAATGGCCAAGAAAAAAAAAAAAAGGAAAGCAACTAAGGTGGTTACATACTCATTAATTTGAAAAACTGGGTGAAATTTGAGCAAACTATCTAGCATCATAATGGCCCATTAATGTAGCATTTAAGGGCTCTTCTAGCCTTAAGTTGTAAATTCTTCAATATCCCTCCCTCAAGTCAGTCCAAAAGCCCTAAGAACCACATGGTCAGGTTCGCCATAGCAACCATAACACTCCTGATACCAATTTTTACATTTCAGTTACTTTTCCCATTATGCGATGAAATGCCACCCCAAAAAAACAATGCAAGTAAGGAAGGGCTTGCTTTAGTATATAGTTTAAGAATGTAGTCCATCATGATTGAAAAATTAAGGCAACGAGAGCTTGAAGCAGCTGATTCTGTTGCATCTGCCGTTACAAAGTGATAAGCATTGACGCTCAGTCGCCTTTTTCTTTTTATGCAGTCCAGAGTCTAAGGGAGCATCCCAGCCACACTTAGGGTGGGTTTTTCCATGTAACGAACATAGTCCTTCATAGGCATGGTCAGAAGCCAACCTAAGCAGGTAATCTTTCATAGTTGTGCCCAGAGGCTGATCTCTGAGGCTGTTCTAGATCTTGCCAAGTTATCAGTCGGGAATAACCATCACACCCACTTTTCTCGCTGTACTCACTCCTTTCAACTTTGACTTGTTCACAGGGTCATGAATAGTTACCAGCACAGTTGCTTGGTGAGACACGGACTCTCTGCATAATCAGGTATATGATGTTTTGATGGCGAACAAGTGTGAAGTTGTTGAAGTTGCATAATTTATATGTTTAGAATCTCACATGGGTGTCAGATTGGCTCCTAGTGAAAGTTCCTGCATATTACATGAACCTCACGTCCCAAAGTGCTTCCCCTCCTCACTGTTACTAATGCTATTTCATCCTCCCAACTTTGTCTTGAAGCAGTTTATTAAATTATTTTAAAAATTACTTCTTGCTATTGAATGGGATAGAGGCGGTGTGTTTAAATCATGACACCAATTCACAAACGAATTGCTAAGGCATATGACTTGCCCTTCCTTTGTCTCTTAGCGGAGATTCATCCCTTCTTTAGGCTTACTTTGTATTTTCTCAACCATAGCTCTTAGTTTTCTTCTCTCTGGCCACATTTTCTTTTTTTGAGACAAAGCATCTTGTAACCCAGGCTAGCCTGAAACCCATTGTATAACTGGGTATAACTATAAACTCTTGACCCTCCTGTTACCACCTCCCAAGCACTGAGATTATGGGCATGAGCTACCATGTCCAGACTTCTGCACCAACGTTCCATACAGATCTTCTATGTGCTAAAGCTCTTCTACACATGAAGCAGAACACAGTACATCTATAAGCCTGCATTATGCTGCTGCTCCTGAACCAGCCTACGGTGCTTGCTCACTCAGAAACTTACCATCCTACAGTAGATGAAAGTCTTGCAGACTGAACAGTTCCCTGCTCATTCTGTCTTCACAGTTTTTCACCATGTCCCCCCAACACATCACCAGGCTAAGCATTTTTTTCTCTTGCAGCTCTTTAATCAACCCTCACACTAACCTTATAAGGTACATGTTATTATGAATCTATTTTTACAAACAAAGAAACAAACTTTAAAAGATTTAATAAATGATTCAAGGTCACCTTCCCTTGGCAGCAAAGTAAATTCTTGAGTTCAGTTTTAAACTCTGAAGTCTCTCTGAAATACAGCATTTAACAACACTAAAAATCACTCCCTGTTATGAACATAATGGTAATTCACTTTAAAATTGCTGATATTGTAGAATCATATTTACAAGTTCAGAAACGTACAGGTCAGGGTTTCTCAAACTGTAAATGACGTCATGTGGAGCTGGACCTTGAGGTAAGAACTCATGAAAAATAAATGTCCTATATATCATCCAAAGAATATTGGGCTCTATTAAATAAACCTAGAAAGTGATTTTACTTCGACAGATAGTAGATGATGTTACAGTTGAACTTCTCCATTGATCTTGAACAATAAAACAATCTTTAAGAATTAGTTTTGAGCTGGCTTAATTTTTTTGAGCATCATAAAGATAATTCCATTGAAAGGCTGCTTTCTGTCTGTCTCTGTGCACTTGTTCAATGGCCAGTACCTGTCACTATGGCTTTGTATACTGTAGCTACTGTGTCCTGCCATCTAGACCTCAGCAAAGAATAAAAACAGTCATTATTAAAGCAAGTTTCTAATTTTGGTGCCAGGTGGTACAATTTGTTTTACTTAGAAAAAAAAATCTTTTCCTTTGAGGAAAAGGATAAAAGTTTTAAAAGGTATCAGGTTAAAATTTCTTAAAGCACAAAAAAAAAAAAAAGCAGTTGAATATTAACACATTCTTCCTTGGCCATTTATTGCTGGGTGGGATAAAGCATATCCAGGTCTCCACTAACCTAGCATTTGAGTCCTATTAACAGGTGGATAAGACATTTATTTTTCTTAATAGAGTTAAATGCCTGGGGTTTATTTGGTGGTTTTTGCAGGAAACTAGAAAACAGGATTGCAAAGAGGGTGGGAAAATGAGCCAGGAAAACCAAGATAATTTCTTCTTGAATTATGACCTCAATTGCATTCCAGAGAATGGAATTTCCACAACTCATAAGCTTATTATTGGTTATTTCTGAAGCCTTTGGTGTTCAGGGAAATAGCCTCTATAGAATCCCAAGTCTATTTCCTGTTCTGTTTGCCTTTGTTTACTATTTTCTGTGTCACTAAGTAATTGTATTTTATATACTAGCTTCCTGAAAGGTATTGAGATGGCTTGTCCCAAACACCAAGCAGCAAGCTTCACTGACTCAAGGAAGTACAAAACAAATTCTACTATCAAAGGAAGAAATGGTCACACCACGATACTAGTCCAAGAATAAGACAAAAGAGCCCAAAAGTAAGCTTGTACATCACCAGCTGTCACCAGAAGAACGCTTATCTCCTCATCTAGTGAGAACCAGAGTGAAGGGCTCAAACAAATTCTACAATGGTAGTTGTGAGGAGAAAATGGTCCCACCTTGGAAGATCCTATAAGGGCAAGAGGAGAACCTGGTAATACACAGTTGCCAATTCCAAACTCAAGAAGCAAAATCATTTGAATAAGCGAAAGTAAGAAACAGAAGTGGCAACCCATGTTCCCCAGGAAAAAACCCTCCCTTCAGGTTTCTGAATGTAATATTCATTTCAGAAAGGAACAAGAAATAATGAAATGTCACCTAAATGATCTGAGACTTAAAGTAACCTCCCAGTATATGACACTTTCAAGAAAAGCACTTAAGGTTGGAGATACGGGTCAGTGGTTAAAGTATTTGCCACAAAATTAAGAAGACCAGAGTTCAGATCCTGAAAACCCATGTAAGGGCTTGGTGGGTGCAGTGGCCCCACTGTAATTACAGCCTTTGAAGATAAAGATGGAGATCCCCAAGACAAGCTATCTAGGGGAACCAGTGCATCAGTGAGCTCTGTTTTGATTGAGACGGCCTGCCGCAAAAGATTAAGTAGAAGAGCAATGGAAGAATATCCCAGCCTTGGGCGTCTTTAAGCATGTGCACGCATGTTCATGTGTATTATACACATGTGAGCATGAATACATATGCGTACACTACACACACATGTGTTCAAAAAGAAGATAAATGATTTAGAAAGGAAAATAAAGAAAACCACTTAAGATTAAGGTGCAGCTCAGGGGCAGAATGTTTGCCTAGCATGCAAGAGACCCTGAATTCCATTCCCAGCAATTTCCTGTGAGATTGTGTCCGGAAAATTCAGTTTAGAAAGTAAATGAGGAAGGGTAAAAAGTAAATATAGCTACAGTAGCTTGACTACCTAGTCCAGAGAAAGCCAGAGCCAACTGCAGAAATAAAGGACAGGAATGGGCACTTTGAATGTTTGCTGCCAGTTGGCACTGTGGCCAGTTACTAGGGGAACAGGACCCAGGAGGCTCTTGGTGCAGTGTTGGCCCATTTCAAGTTTCTTGCCATTGACTTTGATGGGTCAGCTTCTTGTAAGTGCATCTGGCAGGCTCTGGCAGGCACTGTCCCAGGCACTGGGCTTCCTGCAAGCAGTTTATCAGCTAGGTTCAAAGGCGCCACAGAAGGACAAGGCAGCTTTTAACTGTCCACTCCCCTTGCATTCAGGTTCTTCCAGTGCATTTGCAACATCACTCTCTGCTTGGTAGAAGATGTGCAGACAGGTCCCAACACAGGTCTGGTGTCCCAGAACTTCTCCAATGGCAGGTTATTTCCACCCAACGAGAACACATGGGTCTTTGTGTGACTTGCATCTGGAAAATGTCCTGGCTCATGCATCTGCCCTCTGATTTACACCTTGCAGAATATGGCTGACCTGCAGGAAAGCAAGGAATCCATAAGCAGTGGGTGGGCTGTGTGCTCCCTTCCCCCAACCTTTGCCTCCTTCTTATTCTGAGAAACAATCGTGGGTGTTCCCACCTCCCCAAAACTCCCTCCCTTGGAAAAGAAAGGGGAAAAGCTGTTTCCTGACTGAATAAAGCTGAAACACCTGTGTGCCAGAAACACACAGATGTCAGACAGGCACAGAACCGCTGGAGATCCATCTGCCCGGCATACTGCTCTCAGTCAGGCGGTTTGGGTTGGTGACCGATTAGGGTGGGAAACCCACACTAGAGGGAAAGGCTCCTTTGGCTCATTCCTCTGTTGCCTTGCAATTCTCCTTCTCATGTCTCCCTCTCACTGAAGCTCTGCCCAAGTACCAGCATGCATTGCCAAAAACAATGCTCCGCTCAAAGGGGCCTGGAAGGCAGTTGTGTTGGAGGTCTCTTCCCTCCATCTTTGTCCTTCCTGACTGGAGGGCCTAGAAGGACAAACAGAAAGAAAAGCAGTGCTTGCTGAACTGTTGTCATAAAAATATCTGCCTTTCATGTTTGGCCATAGGAACTTCTGCTGGGAAGCCGGGGATGCCGGGGAAGGTATGTCCAGCTTCCATCATTCCTGAAATGTGTACTGAGGACTAAGATACCTGGTTTTGTACTAAGCCCTGATGCTATGGCGTCCTCTGACAAAGCCAGGTGGTGCAGAAATACACCCACCCAACGGAGTGAAAGCACCTGGAGTTTCTTTTGTGTGTGTTTGTGTGTGTCTGTGTATGTGTGTGTGTGTGGGTGTGTGCTTTGAAAACTACATGACATTTACTACAACTGCTGCTTGTATTTTGTTGCTTTTGTCTAAAACCTGAAGGGTTTTGTTTTCCTTTGTTACTGAGCAGTGTCCACAAAGAACATAGGATGGCTCTAAGTGGACCACATAGTTTTGACTTGTGATCATTCTAGGAGGATAACAAAATGCTCAAAGGTAAATTCAGGCTTCAGTAAGCTGGTAATTTCTAGGTATTACACAGATGGGCTTTGCAGCGTGCTTTGGGACATGATCTGGAGTGGAGGAGTGGATGGATATAAGGAGAAGATGCAAATAACCAGACTTCAAAAAATCAAGCAGGATATCTATATATATATATATGCAGTAATATATATTATTATATAATTATATAATATATATTATTATATAATATATATATCACTCTTTTCTTCTTCCATGGTGTTAAAAGTATGGTCACAGAAAAATCACTGAATGGTACAAACTTTCCATGCCCGCTTCCGTCTGATGTGTCCTAAAAGTCATGTCTTGTGTAACTGGTTAAACTACATTGATCGAAACTAAGAAAACGACACTGGAACAATTCTAGAAACTAAATGGGGAGCCTTTCTCAGATTCTCCAGGGTCTGTACTAAGGTTCTCTTCCGGTTCTGAGAACTGGCCCAAGCTGTTATAATAAACTGTCTTGAGGCCCTGCTTAGTTTTCATGAAGTATTCATCCAGACTCAGTTGATTACCTACTGATATGTCACCGTTTTCAGAAAGAAGTCTCCTCTTTGGGTTCTGTAATATGCAGAGAAGGAGACAGAACAGCCAGTGGAGTGGGAAGAAGCTGGCTTTATTTTCGATTCTACCTGCAAAATGAGTCAGGAAAGTGATTTCCCTGACCCTGCCTATTTTCTCAGGCCTGGGAGGGGGAAAGGTCAAGTACTCTTTCTTGATAATTCTGTTAATCTCTAGAGACTCAATAGCCATTCTCCCCATTGGCCCTGGGTTACTATTTCCCCGACTGGCCCATCTGGGGAAAATGAAGGCCTGCCTTGCTGAATAACTGCTTGGGACCACAAAGGCAAATCTCACACATAGGGCCAAAATGAAGGTTTGAAGAAGGCAGGTACAACTCAGGCAAGCCCAGCTCAGTGGTAAGCCTTACAGGAAAGGATACTGGTATGCCAGGATGTGAGGAAAATATTGTGTGTATGTATATGTGCATATACATGTTCATGTGTGTTCACATGTGTATGTGGGTATTGTGTGTTCTTGTATTCACAGAGGACACAGACTAATGTGGAGTGCCTTCCTCAGCCTGTGTCCTTACTTTTTGAGTCAATGTCTCTCACTGTTTCTGGAACTTGTGCATTGTCTAGATTGGCTGGGCAGAAAACCCCAGGGACCCTTCTGTCTCTGTTTCCTGGGTGCTAGCATTGCAAGTGCCTGCTTCTACAATGGCTCTTCTAACATGGATGCTGGGGTTCAGACCTCAGGCAAGCGCTTTACTGATTGGGCCATCTTCCTACCTCTACCGCCAGAATAAAATTTTTTCAAAGAAATATTTGGAACAGAAACTGAACGTGAAGTCTCTCAGTGTGTTTGGGAAGATGGGAAGGGGTCCTTATTTCAGCAATGCCAAACTCTGGTTGGTACAAAGACAACTTCTGATGATTTTCAGTTGATTTAAGCTGCGAATGTTGATCAACTGAGTATTGTGGGTTTTTAGGTTTTTTTTTAAATTTTTATACATATGAAATTTGCAAGCCAGGGCCTTGGACTGGCCTGAGTATTATCTCTGGACCTTGAAGTCTAAACCTTCCTGGAGGAACATTCAGAGAGAGTTAGCTACATTTTGGACCCAGAATCCTGAGCTACAGACATCAAAGTGATCCGCTCCGCAGTTCTGCACCAGCAGCAGACGTGCTGGAGGCTGGGCGGCAGGTATTACAGCGCCAGTAATGATCATTCATCTTAGTCACAATCGCAAATAGCTTTCCTTGCCTCCCTCATGCCTCCTCATCCCCTTCCCTCACAATCCACACGAAGCAGAATGTGCTCATTCCTTCGCACCAGTAATGCCAGTAATGATGCTGTCAGGGGCGGCTAGGGGGGTTCATTGGATCAAAGAGGCCTCTCTAGCAGGGCAGTGTGTGGAAAATGAGCCTTACTCCCTGGCCTGCCTGCCTCTCCTGCTCACACACACACTTTCTCTCTCTCTCTCTCTCTCTCTCTCTCTCTCTCTCTCTCTCTCTCTCCTCTCTCCTCTCTCTCAACATCAGTTATTCCTTTATCATTTCAAATTAACATTAAAGAACAATAACACAGTGATTCGGGACTGTGACAAACAAATAAACAAAAAAAACCCTGGGATTCTTCCACAATAAAACTCCACAGAAAGCAAGAAACTGGCATGTTTTAAAATGACCCTTTATTAACAGAGGAAAAGAAAAAAAAAAATCATATGAGGTAAATCCTTCACCGAGCAACTCACCAGGGAGACTGGTAAAAATAAATTGCACAGCCTTAATTTTTCTAGCAGCTTCCACGCTATTCTTTGAAACTGAGTAGGAACCCCTTGGCCTAATCCCAAGAGCCGAGCTATAGTAAATAGTGCACGTTTAATGCCTAGGTTCCTTTTAGCACCATTCAGACAGTGACTTCAGCCACACAGCTTAGTCATAGCTGACATTTTTGTGGTGAAAGCATTAAACCCACATGCAGCTCTCTCTCTGTGGCCATGGGGGTCATGCTCTTTCCCATTAGCTGAATAAATCATAAAGTCGGCTTGGACCACCCAAGGAGCATGGCCAGCATACCACAGGCAGTGCCTACAGCAGGCTATGTCTTTTCAGAATCTACAGGGAGAGAGGGGGAAAAAAAAGCAGAAGAAGAAAAACAAGGTGGGGAAAACACACATACACGCGCGCGCGCACACACACACACGCACACGCACACGCACACGCACGCGCACACACACTGCAAAACAGAACGACTGTAAGAAAACCATTTGCTGCCTTAAAAATTGCAATGTCTTTGCAAATATTTTCAAATTTTCTTGCTTAGCTTTTAAATCTATGTTGTTAAAAACAAAAGAAGCTTAAGAAGAAAGCTGTTTGAAAAACTAAAGCCACACACATGCCTTTTGGGGTGTTGGAGGGGTTTTGTTGTTGTTGTTTTCTGTTGATTTTAAATTAAGGAAGCCTTCCACCCTGTGTGGCCAGCTTCTGATAAGACACACAGCAGATGTAACCAGGGAGCTGAGCATCCGGTGAACTGACAAGGCCAA
This sequence comes from Lophiomys imhausi, assembly GCA_907164525.1. Taxonomy (NCBI): domain Eukaryota; kingdom Metazoa; phylum Chordata; class Mammalia; order Rodentia; family Muridae; genus Lophiomys; species Lophiomys imhausi. Next base: position 2,650,472 of record CAJQZJ010032401.1, read on the forward strand.
AGGGATTTAACAAGGAAGCCACCGTGTTGTCTAATGTCCCCTGTGTCAAGTGATTCACTCTTGTGGGAGTGGGGGGAAGTGGGATGGGAGGGAGGTCTTCCAGGTCCCATTCCCATCAATCAGTAAATAAGATAAGAAGCAGGAATTTTAAACACAACTATTAGCAGGCAACTGCTATCACTTCAACAAACCGCAGCTCATTAATGCTGAACAGTTTTGTCAAGGGGAGAAGAGGGGAGGCCTGAGGAAGACAGTTGCTGTTTTTCTCACGCGCACTTTTAAAAGCGCACAGAACTCAGAAGTTAATGAGCATCTGCGGCAGTAACTGTCTTCTCAGCCTCCCAGCTATTACTCCTTTTCCTTCCACTAAGGAAAATTTGGCAAGAAGGTGGGTTTTCATCATTTTTCAGAGGTTCTTAGTCCCTCAGTCTTCTGAGTTCTAAAGGAATTCACTGCCAAGTGGACAAATGGCTTGTCTTCATGAACAGGCCTCCCTGGCCTCTCAGGAACTTGGAAATGTGCTTGCAAGTCTGCAACTGGCTATTTAGGAAAGTGACCCTCAGCAAATAGATTATTTACCCTTTGCTTCAACTCAAAATAAACCGTGTGATTTTTTCCCTGAGTGGTCATGCAAAGTTCTCTCTAGAGTATTCAAATTCTTCATCACCTCCAGAACAGATAGTCCACCTGTCCACCATAGGCCATGTTAGTGGGTGATTTGTGACTGTTGCCCAAAGGGATAAAAACAAGTTCATATCTATGGGTCGTGTGCGTGACTTAATATGGTGAGTTGTGAGGTCACCCTTACTTAAAGTCTTCATGTATGGAAACATTTTCAGTGATCAGTAGTCCACATCCTAAAACCCCAGCCAGAAGGAAGCCAGGTGAATCTTCCTGTTGCTAACGTCCAGCCTGCTGTGAACTGACTAGTTAAAGACTTCATTTGCTGGGTCAGTCCACTATGTAATAAAATGTTTGTTTTCAGTGAGCCCAGGACACTGTAGACCAAGCCCCCATGAGCTTCCACTGACCCTATACACTGACTTTCTCTTTTTCCATACACACAGTTTCCACGTCATTGAGAACATGAAACATTCCTAAGCAGATGCTCTGAAACATTCTTCCTGAGTCACAGTGTTTGGAAAAATTAGGAAGACAACTGTCACTTGTCATCTAGCTTCTTATCTGTGACCTACTGGACTGCCCCTGGAAACAAGACTGTGTCTGTCCAATCAGAATGGACACAGCATGGACAGAGTGGCATGCCTCTACATCTGTAGGGTCTCTGTATTGCAGCAAAGGCAAACAGTCCCAAAGAAAGTAGTCCAAGTACAACAGAAACTCTACTGAAAACAGATGAGAGTTAAGAAATAAATGTGGAAAGAAGCCCTTTTGTTATTAATAAGCATCAGTCAACTGTGTGCTTAGGTCTTGAAGAACTCTCAACTCTCTCACTTAGCCTCTGACACAATTGATGTGTGTGCACATGCATGCGTGTACTTGGGTTGCTAAAGATGTGCTTGCACATGAAAGGGATATAGATAGATGATAGATGGATAGATAGATAGATAGATAGATAGACAGATAGATGAATAGATAGATGGATGGATGGAACACTGAGGACATGAGAAACTCCCCTCATGGTTAATAAAATTAAAAAAGAAACCTGGCTAACATTTTTGTTACATGAAGACAATGGCATTGCTCCATTTTACCAGCAATCATATCAAAATGAGTTATCTACCTTTGTCTCAGTCTGTCTGCATTTCCCAGGATGAGATTTCATCTGACTCATCTTTTTTGTTCTTAGGTTCTGCTGTCCCAAGAAGTTCCTGCATAGCTGGACCCCTTCTGCTTTTCTTTTGCCCTTTCCACAAAGTTAACCTATCTCTCCCCCACAGGGTTGAATCTCTATCACAAGATTAAAAAAAAAAAGTATAGTAGTAGTTACAGTGTGAAAAATTCAAACCCACCACAAACTCAAAACCCTCCTTAAAGGCTAAAGTAAAATTAATGAGGAATAATACTTCCATTAACTTGAATTAACACATCCTTTTCCCGGAAGCATTTATCAAGCAACCGTTTTGATTTATGTATGATTTGTCCTTTATATCAAGAGCTTCCACAAGGTGCCTGGTACTGTCAGAGAGGGCCGGCTGGTACTGAAAATAGAAATTGCTACAGCTTTAGATCTGACCTCTGAACTTATCAGCTGAGTATGTTTGGGCAGGATTCCTAATCATTTAATGACTCAGATGTCTTATCTACGAATAAAGAACAATAATATCACCTCAATGAACGTTCACACTATTCTATGCTCGAGGCCGGGGGCCTGTGATATGCCCTCTGCTTCTCGGAGGCTTCTTACTGAGTGAATTAGCATATAAAGGTATACTACGCATATGACATTAGGAATTTCTCAGTTGTTGCTGTAGATAATATGACAATTTTGGATGAATGATGCATGATTTATTAACAATGCAGCAGTCCCTGTGAGATCTAAGTCAGTGCTGTGGTAGGCCTGTGGCCAGCAAGCTGGAGAGCTTCCATCAAAGTACAAGCAAGCATTTTGTTGTCTTCCAGGTTCTGAACATAGACAAAGAACTGCCACTACAGCCTGCTCACTGGATTCAAGGTTCACGAGTGTCCTTTACTCTGAGTGGTCCCCGTCGATGACTAGTATAGATCTCATTCTCTTTCTTCTTCCTTCTCAGCACTATGGAGCAGTCGCTTCATACTCTCCTTACTAGTGTCCCCTTCTTACTAGTGACTCATTGTCTCTCTTCTCTCTTCTGGTGCTGTACAGTCAACTATTTTGGATGTAGGTTCTTTGAGAGCAGGGAGCCAAGCTCTGTATAGAGCACCTCAGGGGTCTCTGATCTCCTCACAATTTCCTCTCCCAATGTTCTTCATCTCATTCCTACATCCTGAACCAAACATAGGAGACCCTCTCAGGCAGGCATGCCCCACCATGTCCTGAGATGATCATTGCCATCTAATCCAATTCAACTCTTCCTGCTGAGTTTGAAGAATTCTTCTTCTTCCTGGATTAGTGCATTACCTTAAAAATATTTGAGAAGAATACACCCTTAATCCCAACACACTAGAGACAGAAACAGGCAGATGCCAGAGCTCAAGGTCAGCCTGATACAAAACAAGCTCTACATAGGGAAAAACTTTGATCCAGGGGCGGGGAAGCACATCTTTAATCCCTTCAGTTGGGAACCACAGGTCTTGATCCCAATACTTAGTATGCAGAGACAGGCACATAGGATTTGGAAGGATTTAAGTTTAAAAGCTACATACAAAAGGCATGCTCAAGGTAAACAAATCATCCTTTGAGATCTCAAAATATATACACTAAAGGTTTGTTTAGCTCCAAAATAACAAAATAATTTCTTCTTTAATCCAGATTGAAAGATAATACTTTATATATTGTCAAAAAACCAAATTTTCTCCAGGAAAAATATTACCTAAACCCCACCCCCCCCCCCAGAAAAAAAGGTAATTGCCCCAGAGTTAGGATTAGGGCAGGGCTCTGTTCTTATCTTTCCAGGAGACTTAAAGCATCCATTCAAGGAATCCAGGGACAACTGGACAAGGGAAACCTCAGCAGAAAACAGATCAGACACTGAAGAAGATGAGCGGCCCAGACGATCCAGCCTTGCAGACTCCCTCAATAGCTGTTTCCTCAAAAGTCTACAACTACAACTCAAAATCACTAAGATCGTTCAGCTCTATAGACTGCTCCAGCCAGAACTTAAGTAAAGGCCTGAAGATCAGCTTCTGTCTACAAACTTCTTAGGACATCTAAATAGCTGAGCACAAAAGGACTGAACATCAAATGATTCTATTAACATTTTTAACCATTTTTCCATCCCTTTTTGGGCCCCAAACAGGTTTACTACGTCCCAAATCAGCAGGAAGTCATTTATGAGAGCGATGTCCCAGGCCCAGAAGGTGAGGAGGGTGTTTCTCCCCCCCTTTGGTTATTCGATGAATAATAGAAAATTTTGTCATTTAGGGGAAGAGACTACAAGCTGTTAAATGGTCTTGTTAAATGGGTTTTGGAGGTTAGACCTAGGGACTTCTCTCTTTTTCTTTTCTGTATCCTTCTTTCTCTCCTATGTAGGAGTGAATAGACTTGAGAAAAAATGGGACATAGACATAGTATAGGAAAGATCAAGAAAAAAGGACAGATTATTGAATAAACCCTTATACCTTTGTATATTGATACAAAATTGATACTATATTAGGCTAAATTGGTATTGATCATTGTATATTAATGCAAAATTAAGATTGTATTGGACTACATCGGTATTTATCTTAGTATATTGATACAAAATTAAGAGTATATTTGGCCACATTGGTATTGATCTTTGTATATTGCTACAAAACTAAGGGTAACACTTCTTAAAGGTATTGTACCTAGTAATGCTTAAAAAAGAAATGTGAAGTTTTGGCCTTTTGCTACCAACCATCATAAACTGTTTAGGATAATTAAGAAATACAAACTAACAGTCATGCAAGCATGTCATTTGGTTAGTTACTATGACAGTCTATCACAGTTATTTTCTAAGCTACTCAGAAATCAAGTTGTTAAGAGACAGCAACATTTGCTTATCTAAACATAAGAGATAGATAGGGCATCTTCAAAAACCCCAAGAGATCTGCAGAGTATGGCATTCAAAGATGTTTTCTTAAATTAAGATTTTTTGATATCGAGACATGCCAGCTCCTGACAGCATCCCCTATTCCACTCCAAGTAGAAGATGAGCATCGAAAAATCTCCAGTGTGAGATGGTTGAATTAGTGGCAAGCCTATCTCTTGGCAAAAACAAACAAACAAACAAACAAAGCCCTTGCTTCAACTGTAGACAGACTGCTGTCCAAAAAGGACAAAACTTGGAAGCAGGTAAGTCGACAGCCTAGCTCTGCCAAGACAGGGTAGGTAAGTCCTTCATAATTCCTGCTCTACAATCAATGTCTGTCAGAGAAACAGGGCCAAACAGCTGAAGATTGATACTGTAATGTATGGAGAGAAAATGGGAACTGTCGAGGCAGCCATGGGTATGTCATTTCTTAGTTTTGGAAACTGCAGGCCCTGCACTTCCTATATAATAAGATATATTTATCCCTCTCAGGTCTCTGAGGTGGTTGAAGAATAGATAGCTAGAGTCTCATAGTTAAATTTTGAGTTGTTTAGGAATCAAGAGGGTGTTCTGGATCTAAGAAGATGTTTTTAAAATTGTGATGGAAGTTAGTATGAAAGCTGAGTTAGATAGAGAACTTTAAACTCATGGAGATAGTTAGATAGTAGAATGTTAAAGTCAGGGACCAAATACATATGGACTGGACATTGAGAATGTATGCTAAGCCATATAACTCTCAGAATTGTGGCCTATTTGTTTCAGTTATTTTGTACTGTATTTATTGTTATAAGAGAAAGAACCATTTGTTGGACTGAAAGGGAGAGCTGTTGGGGGGAAAAAGATCTACCTTAAACTAAAAAAAAAAAAAGGATAGAGGATGGGAGGGTTGAGGGGGAAGAGAGTGGAAGGGTGAGACAGGAGGGGGGAGTTGGGAAGGGATTGTGATTGAGATGTAACTGGAAGAAATAAAAAAATAAAGAAAGAAAGAAAAGAAAAAAAATCCACAGGTGAAACTGTTCAGAAAAATGATTAAGAGTTGGGTCTTGTAACCATATTTCTGAGTGTATTATTTCCTGATTGTTGGATTTGTATTAACTTAGCTTTTCAGATCTTTCACTTGAGAAAGAGTGAAGACATCCAGTCTAGCCTCATAGGACCTTTCTAGTTATATCAAGATGAAATCTATAAAGTGCCTTCTCCTAGAACTTAGTAGGGTTTTAATGCAAAGTATCTAAGACTGTCATTATATTAATGCTTTCAATTATTGTTGATAATAGAATACTCTTAAAATTATGAAAATTTTAATTTAGTAACTGTTTTTGCTTTATTTCTTATTAAAATGTGTTATGTGTATAAAAAAATGAAATAAAATGGTAGAAGAAAAAAATATACATGGTAAAAGCCGTCACCTTGTGGTATGTTCTAGAGAGGAGTTGAAGCTCTGTTCTGAAAAACGGTAGATAGTACCATTTGACAGGGAAGAAGATGAAACACATCAGTCAACCTTTGAGGAGCATATTTTCAACTGGACAAAGGAGATATACAAACATTATTCCTGATAATACAATGCAGAATACAAAGCAAGTATACGGACCATCTGTAAAGAAATTGGGAGTGATAGGCAGGTTAAAGACTCAGAAAAAGCAAAAAAAAAAAAAAAAACTAAGTGAATAGACAAACTATGAGAATGTACTCACAAGGAAAAGTGACAAGAAGGATGATAAGGAGGAAGAACAACTCTCAACCTAGCAATGGAGAAAAGGAGAGAGAAGTGGAGGTAAAAGTGCAGACACATGTTTGGGGTGGAACTAGGTGATGCTGAGTTCCTGCTCAGTGGCCTTGTTTTTGTAGGAAACAAAACCCCACTGGGGATAAGATTGAAGTAGGGCAGGTGGGGGTGGGAGGTAGGTGAAAAGGAAATAGAAAATGACAAAGGAGAGATGAAATTTTCAATATTCAGTAAGAGGAATAAGATATCAGAACAAGCAAAGAAATAGTGACTCCACATTCCAAATGAGTTGGGAAGGAGAAAGATTGACATGATACAATTGGCTTCTGTAGGACCAGGACAAGGGAGAAAGGAGGCAGACTTTAATTTGTTCAAGATTTTACAGTAAAAAATATCACAGATACCATGGAAGAGTGACATACACACTTGAAAGGGAGGGTTAGGCTGGGCAGACATTCTGGCTGTTAAGATGAAGTTCAAAGTCCTTTACACTAAACCAGCTTCTCAGGTGGAACGGCCCCACCTTTCTGTCAGTCAGTCTTTATCCTTTGTCACTCCCCGTGTAGTTTCTGTCCCTTAGCATTCCTTGAAAGTACAAATATCTCATGAGTTCTTGGGCTCTGAGGCTTGGAGAGTCCCCTTTCCCCAAATACTCTCTTGTCTAAGGTTTGTCATGGGTGTGATTACTTTCCCACTAACTCTCTTCTCCTGTATTGTAAGGTCATTGAACACATTTCTCATTGCTACCACTATATCCTGGGTGTTCAACAGGTCTTTGCTCATGGAAGACACTCAAAATCATTGGTAGGACGTGGCAAGATGAGCAGATGGTGCTAAAAGGTAACAATGCATGTCTGAACATGAGAGAGTGAGCCCAGGCAAACAGTGGTGACATTCTAGAGGTAGATTTTAGGGTCAGTGAGGTTTCCTCCCATAACACTACTCACTATGCACTATAGAGGCAAACTGTTACTCAAGTTAAATGGTGATGTTTGGCATTGTGGACATCAAAGATGTGGAAGGCTGGTCTATTTGATGATTTCTTTTTGATCAAGTCACAACTGAAAGCTCTGACAATATTAATGAAACTGGAACCAGAGAGAGGTCTTAAAATTGAAGGCCAAAATATTTGGTTAAAAATGGAGACTGTCAGACAAATCAGTGAATAATTTGCCCAAAGAGAAGTGAGTGGTAAAGTTCTATGGCTTGAAGTTCTAGGAAGAAGGAGCCTGATTTCCTTCCTGGGCATTTGGCCTCCAGACTGCCAGCTCATGGGAGCAAGGCCAGGCTGCCTAAAGGGATTAGCATGGCATTGCTGTGCTGTACTGGAATGGAACATTTGTTGAAAGTGCAGTGCATACAATTTAGAAAGTTTTTCAACACAAGGTCTTAAACAAACTGGCATTTTCTGATTAACGAAAGGTTAATGAAACCATTAATCAAAACCTGCACTTCCCAAGCATTCTCGTCTTTTTTCCATTTAGCACTTAATAGTATTTATCAAACTATGTTTTAAAAAACTTATTAGCATTTGTTTCCTAATATTAGTAAGTCCAGGAGAGAGAAATTTGGATGAGTCTTGTTTATTGCTGTATCCATATGATTAAACAGGGCCTACAGTAGAGTTGAATACTCAATTTCTTCCTTAAAACTCAAACCCAGTTAATAAAAAAATCACCATGTATCCTTAAACACTTACTATTTTTATTTTTTGTACATGGATTTATTATTATTATTATAGTGTTTATTTATTACATCAATTTATATCTCCATCATAGTGCCCTCTTTCCACCCCTCCCGGTTCCACCCTCCCACCTCTCCTCCCTCTCCCACCCATCCCACTCCTCCGATGTGGAGTGTCCCTACATATCAGCCCCTCTCAGTTCAGCAGTCATATGAGGGCTAAGAGCTTCCTACATGGTAGCTCCCCTAGGACAAATTGTCCCCTTGATAGGTAACAAAGTCTATGTTCCTCATCTTTTTAGTGTGTTGCTTGTAGGACAGTTATCCTGTACTATATGGCTAAAATCCAACTACAAGTGAGTAGATGCATGTGCATCTTTCTGAGTGTGGGTTAGCTCACTCAGGATGAGCTTTTCTAGTTCCATCCATTTGGCTACAAATTGCATGATTTCCTTGTTTCTGATTGCTGAATAATATTCCATTGTGTAAATGTACCAATTTTTTTTTTTTTTTATCCATTCGTCAGTTGAGGGACATCTGGGTTGTTTCCAGTTTGTAGCTATTACAAATAAGGCTGCTATGAACATAGATGAGGATATGTCCTTCTGGTTTGGTGAATAATCACTTTTACAACCACTATGGAAATCAGTCTGGCGATATCTTAGAAAACTTGGAATAGTTCTACCTCAAGACCCAGCCATACCACTTCTGGGTATCCGCACTTACTATTTCTATGTGATTTTTGTTTTAAAAGACTGATTACATATTTTGATTTAGGAAAAAAAAGAATCTTTATTTATGAATTGAGTTCTATACATTACACAATTTAATTGTCCACAGAAGTACCGTTCTACAACCTCATGTATTTTAAATAAAAATTAAAATACCTCACAAGAAATTAAACTTTGCAGAACTCTCCAGAGACTACAGTCATCCATCCCTCTCTGCCTTCCACAGGGAACAGTAAGTTGGGTATTCTTAGCAGATGACCAAAATGGCAAACAAGCTCCTAACACTACTCCAGTATGTTTTTCCATGACACAGCAGCAATATCTAGGAGAATGAAGCACTTCTGCAGCACAAGCTATGCAAATTACTGACCTGCCTGTGATCATGGTAAAAACACTGGGCATTATAGATCTTAAATAATGCACTGGGAGTATGTATGTAGATTAAGCAAGTAGACAGGCTGTCCAGCTAAATTAGAATGGCTAGATAGACAGTGATTTTTTTTAAGTGTGCCTAAAGTATTACACAGATCATACCTGTACCTAAGCATCAGGTTCTTTATCTTAAGTACAAATTAACTGAGTGTTGCTTAGTCTGTAGTCCTAAGCACATTATTGTTTTCTGTTATAACTTAGGTCACAAGGAGTTCCCCAAGATTGGATAGTGAGTCCTCATGGGAGCCTTGGGTCAACTTCATTGCTAGCTCTTGCTTTTGATTCAGTCAACTAAATGGAGGTAACAGTGAGGCTTTGACAGCACAGAGAGAAAAGCCTTTCACAGATGTCCTAGGGAATGACATAGAGCAACATACAGGGACCAGTAAGCTGGTTCCAAGGGAGTCAGCTGCCCCTCGCCTCTGCCCACTGGCTCCTCATGCCTGTGTATTAAGAGAAGTGGTGCAAGATTGGAGAGACGCAACTTGTAAGCATATCCCTGACAGTTTACTCTTAATAACATTGTTTGTCTTGTGAAATTGAGTAAAAAGGCAGTGATCAGTGGCAGCTTTAATGCTGTTGAACACCGCCAGATAGCTAAGCCATGAAAGAAGCTTCACTTTGGAAGTTCACTGACTCAGAGTTCCATTTGTAAACCTGGGAGAAGAGATCAAAAATGAGAAGAACTTGAACTAGCGAATGATTTTGGCCCAACTATTGAGTAAGGTAATTGTATGAAGAGATTATCTTTGAGAATGCTTCCTTTGAAGGTTCACAGAAATATCTGAGACCAGAAAATATAGACATATGAAAGACCTTTATATATAATTTCAAGTTTTATATATTGAGAATGCAAAGAGAGGCTCAGACTCAATCTTGCCTCTAGTTAATTACATATCTTCAGACAAAGCATGTAATACCCTAGACTTCACACCACCATCTATAAAGTGAATCACCTCAACATTTGGCCATTCTCAGAGAGTTACTATTAAATCATTTGTAATGACGAAGTCAAAAGCTTTGAGAGACATCATGCAAAACATTGAAATTCATATCTGCTTGCTAACACTCACAAATGGCGAACAAGTGATTTTTCATGAATTACTCAATACCCTGGGTCAACTTTTGGAGTAGGGCAAAGTGTTGGATCAGGAAAATATAATTTGACTAAAATACCATTTTGGAAATCAAAACACCAATGAAAGCTCTTTGGATTGAGACTAAAGAAGACTGTGCACAGATGAACCTCAGGTGCTCTGTAAAGGGCGAAGGACATAAGACTTGTCCTTGTCCTCATGACAGTTGTAATTCACTTGGAAGGGAGAAGAGGACACAATTGCCACTGCAGAAACATCCAGTCTAGCTTGTGATTCAGTGCCCATCAATGACAAGGACAGAATAGGTTTCTTTCAGAGATCACAATAAACATGAGACACATGGGCAAATAAATGGCTTCAGGAAATTGGTCTTCTGGGAGGATAGAAGGGGTTTATGAAAGTAAAGAGAAGAAGCGGGGCTATTGAGACAGGGATACAACGTTTAAAAAGTCTTCACTATAGTGTGCAACGTCTCTGAAGATAGCAGTGGGATTAGCCTGGTAGGAAGAAGATCTCATTGGAAATATCACACAGTAAGAACACGTTAAGCAAAACCATAGCAGGTAGATTGTTTCAGGATTAGGGCTACTGTGCAGCACTGAGCTATGGTGTTTGGACTTTTACATGTTTTAAAGCTATGTGTCCACTTATAAACGTACTATTTGCTATGTATTTATATGTTAACATACATATACTATATACATATCTCATATATACATCCTCTATAGTATTAGAATAATATACAATGTACATCGTATTTGTACTCTCTGAATATTATGTCTTTTGAGAGTGGAGCAACTGACATCTGCTCAGAATAAGATTTTAAAAGAAAGCCCCTAGCCCTGCTTGAAACTTTAACCACAATCACCACAAGCCTTATAGCTCATGGTGCTTCCATGTAGTTCTGCATGGCTCACACCTTCTGCAGTAATATTTTCCCAAGTGCTGCATTCCCTATTGTTGTTTTATCTGCTACTCTATGCTGAAATTCTGTTGTAGAATAGTTTAGTTTCTTAATCTTCTAAGCTTCGTCGGTATGAATTGCTATGCAGAGAATGGGCACTGTGGTTTTTGCTGTCATCCCTTCTCTACATATGTCTTATCCAGGGAACAAACTCCATTTCAACAGTGGGGGATTGGTTGCATTACAAACCTTTGTTAATTCTTCTGGTTACTGTTAACTCATGGCATAAGTGATTTTGATGAATTGCTAAAGGCCCTGCATCTATTCCTGTACCAAGTCCAGGTCTTCGAACAGCAGAAAGAGATTGGCATGAATACCATGATAGAAGCAACTGATTCTGAAGATTGGCACCTGATAGAATAGTGTCCTGTTCTACCCACCAGTCTTCTGAAAGACATCCTGCCCTTATGGATTTAATGAACATGGTCAATCAGCACACTGTTAGATACTGTGCTTCCAAGGAGAGAAAAAACTCAGTGATGACTTTTCCCCATGTTGTCAATGAAAATCATACGTTGGCCAAGTCTGGATTTCTTTGTTGAGTCTTTGAACACAGCTTTGGGATATGGATTTAATAAAGAGTGACCTATGAAATAATTCTGTTTTAGTCCATTGTTAATGAGGAATGGATTGGCCATGATGATTTCAGTGGTGACATCACTGAATAAGCCTTCACAAAGTAGCTTGGGGATCTTCATGAGCACCAGTTGAAAAGCCAGGCTTCTCAAGAAGTTGCCAAGGCTCACACTTTCAAAATCTTCACCAGTGTTCAAACCACCCTGGCGCTTTCTGCATTTCTGTAACAGTCAACTGCATTACTAAAACCAAACCTACCCTCTGCTACTATGGTATACATGGGTTCTCGTCAGAAGACCACTAAGAAAGTATCCAGAGGACAGCATCAGACACCAGAAGCCACCACTGTTCATGCCTCATGTACATGCTCCTGTGGACATTGAAGAAAGTCAACCAATAGCTTAGTGGTTATAAAGCTCCTGTGTGTGAAGTTATACTGCATGGTGCAGGAGTGCTGCCACTGTGTTCACAATTTTTCATATCCTTTACTATAGAATTAATTCTTCAGTATGTGTCTGGTTCTTGGCATTCAGGAACTTTGTCCCTTTTTAGAGATCTGCCTTAGGAGACCAATTTTTGTTGAATTATTTTTAAGGTGGGTACACATTAATTTAAGTCCTGAAATACTTATCTTCAAATTTATTATATATATTTAAGAGATTTCTTAAATATGTATAATTGAATGAACACAATTTTGTCTCCCTTCATATGCAGGCATTACTATACCTAACCTTGGATACTAAACAAAGATGGGACCCCTGACTAAAGTCTTAACCTCAGGCTCTCTGCGGTCTACCATATTTTTGTCTTAATTTCATATGGTCTTTCGGGTCCTTGGAGTGTTTATTTTACACTTGTTGATGATAACCTTCAGCCTCTCAGTTTGCTAACCTTTAACTCCGTGTGACATGATAGAGTCCCCTCAACTCTCTAAAGCAGTAGTGGACGGTCTACTAGATGTTTAGAATGCAATATCTGTGCTGTCTCTACTAATGCAGCACAGAAAGATGCTTATTTTATTTATTTTTTCTGCTTTCTTCACCAACAGGGGATCTGTATGAGGAAGCTGACAAGTAGACTTTCAAAAAAAATCTCTCCACTAGTTTTAACAGCTTTTATTCTTCTCTCATTCTTCTGTAGAATGTGGATGTGATGGCTAGCACAATGGTCACTGTGCAAGTACAGGGTACTCTTGAGGATGGCGACTGGCAAAGACAAACCAGACACACTGAAGGAACCACAAGTACAGGAGACATGCCTGAGCTCCTCCAGAACGTAAGAGAAAAATGATGCTCCATTTTATTTTAGGTGCTCTTGTTTTCCAAGTCAGTTACTAAGGGATCTGTGAGTGTCTCTGGGGATTCCTGAAGCACTCATGGCCGCAGTCTTTCTGCCTATTGGTCTATTTAAATGTCAGTTCTGTTAAAGATTTCTGACCTTACTTGAGAACACAAACTTCTCAAGATGAGAAAATTTGACATGCAGATATTGAGTCAATGTTGTATTCTTTTACTATTTAATAGAACATTATATATAAAACTGTAGATCATTTGATAAGACTTTTGTTGGAGTTAGCATCAAATGTTAAATATTAAACCCATTTGAGGCCTTAAAAATATGATTTTTCTGATTAAAGATAGATTATGCAGAGACAGAGGATAGGGGAGGGAAAGAATAACATGCATAATAACACATCTTTCCCCTACACACACGCACACACACACATAATCACACCCCATGTACGA
>CAJQZJ010032401.1:2664090-2678896 GCA_907164525.1 Lophiomys imhausi
ACATGCAAGCCCTGGTTTCTTATCTCTCATATTTGGCTTACTTCTTAACAATGACATTTTAAAACATTGCTTCATAACCAGAAAAGGCAGCCATGTTAGAGGTTTTATTAAGCTGCACACTTAAAAGGGGCAAGATTTGTTCTTGGGTTAGGGGTTTTAGTGCATAATAGAGGGTGCGGACAGCAAAGCAAACCAGCTCAGTCACAAGACCAGGAAGCAGGAAACATAATGTTTTCAGTACCCGACTTTCTCCCTTACCCTTTCTACTCCATCAGAGCCTCCCAGTCTACAGGATGACATCATATAGATTCAGGAAAGATCTTTTATCACTAGTGAATCCTTCCTGAAAAGTCTTTCACAGGTACACCCAGGGTATACCAGTCTCTTATCAATCTCTATGTCACTTCTAATCCAATCAAGAATAAACATCCCTTTCTCAATTTGATGTCAAAATACATCTTAAACTATACGTTAATTCTGGCCCCCCCAAAAGCCTCATGGTTATCTCATAATGCAAAATGGATTAGGTCCATCTCTAAGAGTTTCCATAACCTTAACAACTCTAATACTGTTGCAAAGGTCCACGTAGAAGTCTCTTAACAGACTCAAGGGAAACTCTTAGCTATAATCAACTTAACTCTTAATTTGATTCCACAGAATCAAGAGCAAGCTATATATTTCCAGGATCTACTGACAAGAGTAAACATTGCTGTTCCACAAGGAGATACTGGAAAATAAAAAGAAATGACTGATACAGCACAAGATAAATGCCAGCAGAGCAGAGAAGAAATCTTGTACCCTTGTTGAGTGATGTATAGTAAAGCCCAGCTAGCTCAGTTGGTAGAGCATGAGACTCTTAATTCCAGGGTCATAGGTTTGAGCCCCATATTGGGGGCCATATGTTGAATGATGTAGTTCTCAGGTGGCTCAGTAAAGAGAGAAGCTCATCAAGATGCTAAGCCTTCTACTACTAATTGTCATAAACTGTTTAGGATAATTAAGAAATGCAAACTAATGGTTATGCAAGCCGGTCATTCTGTTAGGTACTATGACAGCCTATTATAGTTATTTTCTAAGCTAATCAGAAATAAAGCTGCTAAGAGACAAGCAACATCTGCTTACCCTAATATAAGAGATAGATAGGGCCTCTTCAAAAACCTCAAGAGATCTACAGAATATGGCACTCAAAGATGTTTTCATAACTTTAGATTTTTTTATATCAAGACATATCAACTCCTGACAGTGTCCCCTGTTCTCCTCCAAGTAGAAGATGAGCATCGAAGAATCTCCAGTGGGAGATGATTGAATTAGTCGCAAGCCTATCTCTTTTGCTCCAACTGTAGACAGAATGCTGTCCAAAAAGGACAGAACCTGGAAGCAGGTAAGTCGACATCCTAGCTCTGCCAAGACAGGGTAGGTAAGTCCTTCATAACCCCTGCTCTACAATCAATGTCTGTCAGAGAAACGGGGCCAAATGACTGAAGATCGATGCGGTAATGTATGGAGAGAAAATGGGAAATGTCCAGGCAGCCACTGGTATGTCATTTCTTAGTTTGGGAAGCTGCAGGCCCTGTACTTCCTATAAAATCAATATATTTATCCCTCTCAGGTCTCTGAGGTGGTTGAAGAACAGATAGCTAGAGTCTCATAATTTAATTTTGAGTTGTTTAGAAGTCAAGAGAGTGTTATAGATCTAAGAAGATACTTTTAAAATTGTGTTGCAAGTTAGTATGAATGTTGAGTCAGATGTAGAACTTTAAACTCATGGAGATGGTTAGATAGTAGAATGTTAAAGTCAGGTACCAAATACATAAGGACTGGACATTGGGAATGTATGCTAAGCCATATAACCCTCATAACTGTGGCCTAATTACCTCTGTTGTTTTGTATTGTATTTATTATTATAAGAGAAAGAGCCATTTGTTGGACTGAAAGGGGAAATTATAGGGGGGAAATAAGATATACCTTAAACTTAAAAGAAAAAAAAAAGGGAAGAGGATGGGGGATGAGGGTGGGAGGGTGGGACTGGAGGGGGGGAATAGGGAGGGGACTGCGATTGAGATGTAACTTGAAGAAATAAATAAAGGAAAAAAAAGAAAATTTCAAAAAAAGATGCTAAACCTTGGGGTTCAGCCTATTTGTGAGAGACTGACACCCACCTAGCTTACTTCAATTACTTTATTCAAATATCATACAAGGTTAATTGGGGCTGAGAAAGGTTCCAACTACCAAAGTTATCTTGCCCTTGCTGCCCTCGAGAGCAGACAACTTAAACAAATCTCAGTCCCTTTTGACCATGGCTAGCCATAATCAAAAGCAAGAACTCCAGGTTTGCCAGGAGTGTCTAAAGACCAAGGATGGTGCAGCTGTGAGCTCTCACAAGCACCAAATGCTGATTCTCTAAAGAGACAACATTTCTTCAAGGTTCAAACAGTCTCAAAACAACTTCTCATCTTCTAGCGTAGCTGCGAGATCTCATGTAGCAAAGGCCTTGTTGAAACATTTCACCCAAAGCCAGACACAAAGGCTTCGCTATACATTTCACTACATACCTCCATGTCTATTGTCAAAGGCATGTTGCATAGTGAGATTCCAACTGGCTTTGGCAGCACTGTTCTCAATGACTTATTATTGACAGTCCACATTGCTGGCTCCACCCATTGCCTGCTTTTCTTCTCTGCTGATGGTCCACACTCTTGGAATTGCCAACATCCTGAGGTCTCCATTATGTGTTCATCTTCGCCTTCACAGATTCATGTATTGTCCTCCCAGAGACTTCCTTATAGCTGTCCTGGATCCGCTGCCACTCAATGCTTACCCGCCTAAGCTTTCCTTTGCAGTCTTCCACAGCTTTGTAATCCTTGTATTCTGATTGCCTGAAAAGTGATCATCATGTGGACAGTGTCACAGTCTGTTGTCAGTTTAAATAGTATTGGGGTCATCTTAGGGCATGGTTCCAGTAATTTCTGGGTATCAAGAAAAAGAGACAATTCCCTAAGTTGTTTGCACACCCAAGGTACCTTGGAGCTCTCCTATGAAAGAAAAGTCTTTGAAATGAGATGAAACCTTTGTGTCTGAGGGGGAGAGTAGGCCAATTCTTAAATGCTCTCAAGCAATTTTCCTACTGCCCTGATGTGAAATAACTGGTGACTTTTTAATGTCCATACTCTTGCTAACAATTATGTCTTCCTTGGTATGAACCTCAGTGCAGGGGATCAAAGACAGATTCTCGTCTGTAGTAAGGAAGTACTCTACCACTACGTAGTGTGTCCCCGCCTTGGCACCACCTTAACTATGCTCATCATCTGGACAAACCGCGACCTCCTCCACTATTTCTACTTTACTTTTGGGCTTCTAATTGCACCTATCAATCTGGCTAAAAGCAGCTGGAAATATTCATATGATAGTTTGTACAGCCTTGAAGTTTACTCCAGCATAATATTTAATCTCTCACCTTTACTGTCCTCCTCCCACAAGGTCTCGGGACATCAGCAAAATGTTGACAAGTTCTCTCACAGATGCAATGTGAATGGCCTGTAAACCCATTTCGCTTTATCTCCAGATCAAACATCATGAGCACGACATTTATCCAACTGGAGAGCATTCTGATGCTCTGAGATCCTGCCAGAACCACTGGTTAAGCTCTGCTTACAATGTGCTAGACTCTCTCTAGCCCATGTCACTGTCTTGTAAATCCCACCCACAGACTACTTCTAAGGGCATCAGAACCACACTGAGTCACAGCATTGACCTTATTTTCTGAACCAACTTTCTCTGTCAAAATTTTTTTTAGTAAGTAGCAGAATACCTGAAACATGAAGGGAGGGAATGTTTATTCTACCTCACAGTTTCAGAGTTTGGGTTTTATTGTGGTGAGGACAACATGGCACAACAGAGTAATTCACATCACCATGGCCAGGAACAGAGAGACAGAGAATTCACAAGCATCTGATTTTTTCCTTTTCCCTTTTATTCTATATAAGTCTCCCAGGCATGACAATGTCAGAATTTTATTAATAAGGCCTTGCCTGAAGTTGTTGTTGTTTTTAAATACCAACTCCAATATTAGGCCAGACAACCCAGTGAAGCACAGGCCGAAGTCCGTGTCCACATGTCTTTTATTCTCTGAAGCATTAGATGTTTTGAACCTAGGGTGTTACCCAGGCTAAGTAAGAGCCACGCCCAAGTGTTTTCTATTTATTTTTATTTTGAGGTAGTATCTTGTTGAATAGGCTGAACGTGAACCACCATATTCCTGCCTCAGCTTCCTGAAGAGGTAAGTATTTTAGGCATGTTTCACCAGGCCTCCATAGTTGTGCGTTCTGCCTTCACCTCAGCTGAGTAAAAAGAGAGGAAAACAAGATCAAATCTTTTCATCAAACTTACTACTGGTCATTTTCTCACATTTTGGTGATGAACAGAAAGTAGGGCTCACACAATAGACAAGGTGATAGGAATTCAGCAGGGGAGCCTGAGTTCTGGCAACCAGGCAAGTGGAGGCTAAGCTCTCTTCCTGCTCACTCTTGCTATTTTATAGTCTATCATTTTTTCACATGTGCATGGAGGAGGGTTTTCTATGACAGTTCTACTGACTTCAGCTTTCTTATTAATTGCACAGGTATTTGTGCATGTTCACTCATCTCTGATGATTAAAAAAGAAAAAAAAATGAAACAAGTGAAGATAAGCTTAAAACATTTCCTGAGAGGGTGAGCGTCATTTCACAAGAAATGGGGCATGTCCATCAAGTACCTGAATCAACAAGAATGGGGTCCACATTCCCTGAAATATCAGCCACATTGGGAGATTGAAATTGATGTCACTGGTGTGTCTACAAGCCAAGGTCATGTATTGGACCCAAGTCAGTTTGGTATATCAGGGCTGTTCCCTGTGACTGCCTCCCTGGAACCAGCATGCTAGCCAGGAAAGAGTGGCTGGGACCCCAGGCAAAGTTGGCCATACTGGTTTAGTGAGATTTTAATATCAGGCTCACGTTTAGAAAGTTTTTTTTTTAAGTCCGCTTGTACAAATTTAATACTCAAGTGCCTGCATTATTTATCAAACTGTTAGGTAAGTATATCTACAATTGTATTTCAACATATTGGTATACTCTATTGACTTCACCATATTTATGCTAACTTTATTTGATGAAGCAACCAATTAGGACATTTCCATTGCTTTGTTAAAACCCATCAATATATATGTACATATACATATTGAAAAAGAAAACAAGACAAAACTAAAACTAATAAGCCGTCAAGGGGAACTTAACTCTGTAAACTTGTGGATTAAATATACCTAACCATATGCTTTCAACACATTTGTTAACTGATCCCAGAGATTGCTTGGTAATAGATGGGTTTTGATCTTATCTGAATGACTTCTCCTTGGGTGCATTTCTCCATTTAAAGTCACTTTCCTGAGAGTGATGTACATTTTGGGCATCTGAGTATATTTGTAGAACTAGTAGTTATGGTAACAAGACTAAGTTTACATGTCTGTCCACATCAGCACCATGTACTCAAGATGGATTTCAGCTGCCAAAAAGGTCACTCCAAACTGCTTGCACAAACCTGTCTTTATGCCCCTGTTTATTATGCTCCATGTAGTAGATGTCTTAGGCACCGAAAAGCACGTCCATATATCAACAGCTCTCTGGTGGTTCTGAATGTTCTAAACAAGAGCAAGGGTGCACTGAACCTCCCATGTAAACTTTATACAACAGTTTCAGCAGAACTGTAATTATTTACAAAATGATGGCATGAGAAATCTCTGGATTTATATCTTACGTTAAAGTAACTTAGATGGTGTCCGCATAATTCTTGCATTCGTGGTAGGTTTGCAATTTATTTTGATTTATTTGGGTTACACTTGATACAACTCTGGGGCTATTTTCATTAAATTTGAAGAGGAACGCAACAAAGATTGAACAGGTTTTTGAAAATACATGACAGTTAAGTCTGGTATATCTGTGACCCCATAGAAACTTGAATTTATTTTTGCCTGGGCACAAAATATTGTGCATTGGTAATATAATATGAAATACACATTTTCCTCCTTTTTTGCTTTTATGACAAACTAAAGTAAGAAAAATAGTTCATCTTAGAAAAATATCTGTAGGTCCTTAGCCAACTAAATCAGGTGGAATTTAGAACTTCATGTCCCTTTTAAAATTTTGCTCCATGTCCAAACCAGCAAATCTAAGCACAAAGCTCCCTTTGAGGCCAAGGGGACTCCCTGTTTGTACTGGCATCTCAGGGTGGGCATGAAAAAAGGAATGAGGCCTCAGAGAATGTGGAAAAATCCCACTTCTATGAAGATGACAATCTTAAATTAAAGTGACAGAGTAACAGATATGATATATCCTTAAATTTGGCTGTATTTCTATATGTAAACTGTATTATTTAGTAGCTTACAAAAATCATGCTTTCTCACATACATAACATCTATGTTAAGAGGTGTCAAGTCCTCTTCCCATGACAACAGAGACCTTATGACACTGAGGTCTTCACTAAAGGTAACACAAAAATCTCTCTTATGGCTTATCTTAAAAGCCAACTCGGTTAATTATGTCTTCCTTTTTCTTTTACTCTTGTGAAGTTAAATTTTGTTTTCACACCAGAACTCTTGGTTCTCATATCAAAATCAACTTGGGTGTATTCCACTTAGATACATCAGTAGGTATTCTGCCGTAAGACCATGGATAAACTGTTAGGATTGTTATCCTATTACTTTCCATATATTGTCCAGCCTCTAACTATAGCCCCAGCATCACTATAGGAAAGAAGAAGATTATTTATCGTATCTTCTTTCTGCAACAAGAAAACTGAAAAGGGACAAGTCAGCTAAGTGCTTTTCGCTGAAGGCAGAAAGCATGAGGGCTTGCAAAGAGGCTGAGCTCTAGCAGGATGGCTTGCTTTGAACCAAGTATGGCTCTGGGAGTGCATGGCTCTAGGAGCCTCCACAATGACTGCTACTCTCTGCCTACCATCAGTGAGGAGAACTTAGGCTGGCTCTTACAAGGGTTGTTCTTTTCCTCAGGTGCTGTAGATGTCATTTGCATAGAGTGTTTAGTTTTACCTACCACCAAGAGACATTTTTGTAATAGCAGAAGTTTGTCAACCTGTCTTAGCACATTAAATGTATAATGTGCTTGGAGCTGGAGAAGTAGCTCAGTGGTTAAGAGCACTTGCTGACCTTACAGAGGACCCAGGTTTAGTTCCCAGCACCCACATCAGGGAGTTCATAAACACCAATAATTCCAGTTCCAGCAGATCTGACTCTTTCTGGTCACCACAGGCACCTGTAAGAATGTGGTATATTAAAAAAAAAAAAAACATGCAGGCACACACACACCCACATAAATGAAAGTAAGTAAATCTTAGAAAAAGAAATCAAATATAAGTACTGAAAAATAACAGAACTTACTACAGTTTTAAAAATAGATTTCATTCAAAAATATTTTCTTTATATGGAAAATAAACCGTCCTCCTGAAGAAATGCTATATAGTCAAAGCCAGAAGTGCACATGGTGGCATAGAGGTGTTAGAGTTGGGAGCCCTGACATTAGAGGAACTAAAAGTGAGGGCGTGTGCAAAGAGCTTCATAGTTTACATGGCAGTTCTATGTCTCATTTAAAAAATATGAAATGAAAAGAACGTAAGCTTGTGCTTAACTGGAAAAACCAGGGGGGGGGAGGGGAGGTGATTTAGACCAATTAAGCTAAACATCTTGGAGACTGTCATATTGTATTCATTCTTGTGGTTGATTTTACACCTGCCTCCTGCCTCATAAAACCTCACTTGTATAAATTTATTTTGAAGATTAGAGTTGTGTAACACAGGTAAGCACACTTTCTTGTCTCTTGCAAGTGGAGGCAATGCTTTAAAGGGTGATTTTATGGTATGTCTCACAATTATTGAAGTTCCTCCACATATAATCTAAACAGGTGTAGAAAAAAGGTTAGTCTTCACAGGTTTGCATACATTTTATTTTGATTGCTTTAAAAACAAAGTTCTGAGGGTCAAGAATCACCTCTTTACATTTGTAAAGACAATACAAAGCGAACAGTGTGATCAGAGTGAGGCCTCCAACAGATCGGCCATGGGTCTTTTGGCAGCAATGATTCAGATATACGGCATCCATTGAGATAGAAATTTCAAAATCTTCTGGACATTAAAAACATCTTGGAGGAACTATGTCAGATTTTCTAATTTTGGGGAAGAAGGGGAGCTTTCATTTGCCCAATGAAGTGTCAATTATTCAATGTAAGTGAGAATCACATAAGTGTGAAGGACATGCTAAAGAGAATAAGACATGGCTTCTACCTACCTACCTATCATCTATCTATCTATCTATCTATCTATCTATCTATCTATCTACCTATCATCTATATATCTACCATCTATCTTATCTATCCATCTGTCTGTCTGCATATAATCTATCTACCTATACACCTACCTACCGGTCTCTGTTAATTTGTGTGTGTGTATATGTGGATGTATACTGAGATATTTGTGTAAGAGGTATATGCACACATGTGTGTAGCAGTCTGCACTTTTTTTTGAGGCTAGCAGTGAACAATCCCCAGCAAGTTTCCTGTCTCCCCCTTCCCACAGCACCAGAATTATAAATGCCCTAGACTGCCCCTGGCTGTTTAATGCAGGTGCTGAGATCTGAATCTGTGTCCTCATGTGACAAACATTTTTACTTACTCACAAAGTCATCTCGCCAGCCCCAGGACATAGTCTCTTAAGTAAAGAAACTCCTTTCTGGATTAAAAAAAAAAAAGGCCTCTGTCAAATCTCCCTTTATTTCATCAACTCAATCTAGACAGCTATGGACTGAGGTCCATTCATTATAGCAGGGATGATTGAGGAAGGGAGATGAACAGAGAAAAGGTGACTGGCTCTCCCTCCTCAAGCTTCTTCCACTCAGACTGCAGTAGCTGCTGCTGCTGGGGCACGGGAAGCACCGAGACAGGGAATTCCCCCAGGCTGAGATTGTGCTCATCACTTCTTTAAGCAGAGAAAACAAGCTGGGGAAAGATACAGGTGGGTTTCCCAAACCACCTTCTGGATTCTTAGCAGCCTAACAGGAGGGCCACTGAGAGGAAGACTGAGTATATGGGATTCACACCCTGTTAGCAGAGAGCAGCCACAGGGATCCTACACTGGAGCTATGTCATCTCCCTCATCATGCTGGAACGTGGTGGAATCGTCCATCACCCAGCTAGTACCTCCCAGGGAGGACTTTCTACCTCATCAGCCAGCACCAAGAAATTTGGGGTTTTGTTGATTTTTTTTTTTTTACTTTACCTGATGGACACTGTCAAGGCATTCAAAAGTTTACGTGGGGACCTCATGATATAACAAACCAGGAAAGCTCTATCCCTCCGTGTGACAGGCACTCAGCAGTAACAGACTACAGTACCTCCCACGTGGTTGAGGCAGTGGTTAAACCCACAACTATGTCCCTGGGTGGTTTCCAAAATATTGGATTCAGCTTTTCAACTTTCATGTAAGGATACAGTTGATGTTCAAATACAACCAGAAGCGGTGAATTCTTTATGCAGGGATGCCTCGGCAAAGGCAGGCAGACAGCAAAATGACTCTCATCATCCCGCGTTTCCTTCTACCTTCAGATGCAGATGAATGGAAGCCATTCACTCTCCCACAGGACAATTAAGAGTTCTGACTGGCAGCATCTCCATGCTACCACTTGTCACAAGAAGTAGGTGCAACCGTCCCAACAGCCAAATGACATTCACAGAATGTCACTCACATTCTTCTCATCCACAAGGGACTCAGTGCTCAAATTCAAATCTGGAACAGGACTATATTTTAAAGGATTAAAGGACTGAGTTTGTAATCCTGTGAAACCAGACTGTCATGATTACAATTATTTTTTAAAATTTATCTATGCATTTATTTATTTTACATCCCAATTTCAGCCCCCTCCCTCCTTTCCACCTGATCCCACTCTCCCACCCTCTCCCTTCTTTCCCTCCTCCCCTTCTCCTCAGAAAAGGGACCCCCCCCCAACAACTCATACTGGTTCTTCAGGTCTCATCAGGACTAAGAGTATGCACTTCCACTGAGGCCAACCAGGGAAGCCCAGCTAGGCTAAGGTGAGACCCACAGCCAAACATTAGGTGGAGTTTGGGGAGTCTTGAAGAAGAGTGGGAGGAAGGATAGAGGAATGTGGAGGGGACAAAGACTTCACAAGAATACCAACAGAGTCAACTAACCTAGTCCCCTAGGGGTTTACAGAGACTGAAACATCAACCAAAAAGCATGTATGGGTTGGACCTAGGGACCCCCCACACACACATATATAACTGATAGACAGCTTGGTCTTTATGTACATCACCTATGACTATTTTAATTCTGCATTGGTGAATGGACCAGTTTTCTGGGAGTCTCTGGATTTTTGTTGTTGTTGTTTTGAAAGTCTCACTGTAAAACCCAGGATTCCTGGAGCTCTTAATCCTCCTGCTTCAGGACCCAGAGCACTGGGATTGCAAGTGAACATCACTTTGTCCAGCTTCTGGCTTGGTCATTCAACCCTGCATATACCCTGGTTAATCAGACTTGATTTCTCAACTTGACTGTTTCCCCAAAATTATTAAATTATTTTTCTGCTCTAGATTGTTCTGATTAGTTAAAACCTTTGGTCTGGAATGAGAACATCAGTGCAAGTGTTTCAGTTTAAATAAACTATTCTGAGGGACCATCACCACTGCTGAGTCCTGTATCCCCTCTCCTGCCACCCCCCATCCCCTTAACTGCTGCCAGTGTCATGACTCACATGGCTCTAAGGCTAATGTTCTTTCTGTCCTAAACTGTGGGATGTTGAGATGCTCAAAAGCCCATGTGAAGGCACCTTCAATACACTGAAAACCACAGCATAAAGGTTTCTTCTTTAAAGGAAAAAAGAAAACTAAGCCAAATGATTCTAACTTTGCCATGGAGTCACCAGAGTCCACCATGCTATTTTCCAGTCCTGCTGGTGCGCACATTGCTTTGCAGGCATTTGCTGAGATATTGTAAATTACTTAACTACAGAAGCAGCATACTTTCTCTCCGTTAATCTTGATCTGATCCCCGAGGGGCTATTTATTACAGATATATACAACTTGTCATTGGAAGTGAAGTTAATGTAATATGACACAAGTAGCACACATTGTTTAATGTGTTCCAGAAAGTTAACAAATTTAGTTCAGTGGGTACGTACGTACATGGTCTTCTGCCTGCAAAGGCTGGGGGCGGGGGCAGATATTAAACACTGCTCACTGTAGGTGGCCAATTAATACACTGTATGCAAGCTGGAACAAATCCTTCCTCTGTATACATAAAGCATATAATCTCTTATCTGCTTAGGCATTATCAAATATTTTAGCAAATCCTAGTAACTTCAAACACAGGTTTAATGGAATGCAGAACATAATCTGGTTGAGAAGGCTTCAAGAGAACTGCTTTGCAATGCCATTATAATCTTATCCCATGTGGAAAGATGTCTGACTTGGCAAAACATGACATGCGTGAAAACAAAATGCGCAGCTCCTGCCTTCCCAAACTTGGAGCCACAAATCAAGAAAAATCACCACGATTCTTTCAAAGCTGAGGGTATGGTTATGAGTCCGGTTCTCAACATTTGGTTACCAGATCGTATTAATTTGTGGAGAAATTCTAATAGATGACCACACGGTATTAACAGTACAATCCAGCTGGGATTTGAGCCAGGATTAATTCAACATTGTGGTTTGTATCTCATCATCAAGTTAAAAGTAATACAATTAATTAGACCGCAAGCATGGAAAAAATTGAAACCAACATAACCAATAATATAGCCCTGACCAAATTCCAGTTTTCACACATACATTGACTCTAAAAATGGATCCATGTCTCCCCCAGTGAGGCTACCTTTAAAAAGTTTTTTTTTTCCTGGATGGCTGGAATATATTTTAAGTGTCTTTTCATCTTCTCATTCTTTATGTGGGAGTCCACCCAGGAACTTGGGTTGGTTTATATGGAAGATCATCAAGAAAGTAAAGTGAGAGAACTCTCCTTCTTAGACTGAGGCAGATACAGCACAAAGTCATAGACAAGGCACAGAGAAGCAATTGGAAAAAAGCAGGAGAAAGTACACTGTGGGGCTGTTCTTTCCCTGAAGGAATGCTCCATGATCAAGTTGAGTTACAAGTGTGATGTCTCACACTCCTTATGTATCCCAGAATGCACAGAGCCAAAGAGCAGGGTCAGGCGAAAGCCAGGAAAAGCAAAGAGAAAGAACGGAAATGTTGTTTTAAAAAATGTTTTCAGGAGAACAATGCGCCTGTAGGATTTGCTTAGCTTAGGATAGCCAGTACCTGGAGTGATCTGGGATAACACTTCCTTGTAATTTTATATAGTAAACAAAGATTTAGAATATTTATAGACCAACTCTAGTAAGAACATCACTGGATTATAGGAGCATGCTCAGAACAGACCATTCACCTTTTGAAAAGTGCCCAGTGGCCTCTGGCCTTACATGACTAAAAGGAAGGTATGCTTTTGACCTTCCAGGGTCAGCAGAAATTAGAGCATAAAGTCAAGTCGTTACAGCCTGCTGATGGTTTTTGTTATAGTGACTAACTTCTTATCAGATCTGACTAGTAGCTGTGCTTAGCACCTGAAGTTTCCCAAATTTTAATCTCTGGCAAAACACTGTGGCAGGGATCCTGATGCTGTTCTGAGTGACAGTCTACTGGTGTGAAGACAATCTTCAGGATAAAACTATTTTGCACTCATTTACACACCAGCGGGTACTGCTGGCTTGCTCTCTGCCCATGCGTAAACAAAGAAAGGAGGCTTGTGTATTATATTTTAGACAGTGCACAGCCAGGCTGGTACAAGTTCCTTTTTCTGATTTATGGGCAAGCCTTGAAGCAGTCAGTGTTTCTTCTTATTAAAATTGACATGAGAATGGCCCAAGCTTTCAGCCATGAGGCATTTCTTTCATTTTTATTCTATGCAATGTGATTGTAATAAATTGCGGAACTCCACTATTTATGTTCTCAACATACACTTTCACAGAAGTTTCCAGTCATTCTGCATTAGTTAATAGATGCTATGAGGTCTGAGCTTAAAGATTCGTGGTCCTTGCAAAATGTCCCCATTACTCAGGCATCCAGTCCCTGCACCCCACAGTAGTTGTTTTCTCTTTGGGAGTAAGAGACATTGTAGAGATACCACTAACTCTTTGATGGAAACATGAGTACTCTGGTGGATATTATCCTAAAATGTTGTGAGTGTGAGAGATTCTGGCTTCTCCAGAGGGTCTATGAGAAAGAATATCTTTTCTGTTTGGTTCTGAAAGGTACTATCCTGTGTTACCATCCAGTCCAGTGTCTGACTTTCTACTGTTTTCCAGAAGTGACTCATTACCAATTCATCTTACCTGGCTGAGGAGAGGGACAAACAAGAAAGGGAGATGTTGTCAAGAGGGAACTCCATCACTGCACTGAGCTGCAACCTTGCTACTCCTGACAGTCAGCAGGAGCCCCCAGGGTTTATGTGTCCACCTTCAAAGTCCACACAAGCTCTGCAGAAGCACTCAAGACCTCCTGTGGGGTGTCTAAGCTGCATGTCAAGTGTCAGTCGGTGTCCAACCTGCAAGAAAGTTTTCCAGTTGCAATTTCATTCCACAAAAGTGTCTGCAGAGGGCCAGAAAAACCTGAACAAAACCAAGAATTTCAAGACTATCCAAATTTTTAAGCTCAAGAAATTCTTTTGACTGTATTATTCTGATTATTTTTCTAAATTTAAAAGAAAAAAATTTCATAGAGTGATAGTTTATTCAAAAATCAATGGTTTTCAAGTAATAATCCTGAGAGCCTCAATAGGAGTTCAGGCTAGAGTAGGGAATGGGGAGGGCACAAGAGAGAATCAATCTGATTCTGATATTGTGGTTCTTTAAGTTCATCATAAGACATCACATGACAAGGTTCTTCTACTTAAGAAAGAGATCGTGAAGTACACATTCTAGAACAATGTGCTACTAGACAAAAGGGGAGTTCAGAATCACTGTTTGCAGCAGTGGAATCATTTTATTTCCAAAGAAAAACTGAAGAAGACTAATAAAAATATTCCCAGCATTCATCATGAGAAGATCAATCTGTAAGTAGTCTGGAGAAAAATAAATAAATAAGGGTGTCAGGTGATGATTTCATATTACACTGGACATAAACATCATGCATTTTCACTGTGAAAGAACATAGACGACAGAAAAGTGTTTTTTAAGTGACCTACAGATCTATGATTCACTTTCTTTTTTTAGGCATGGGGAGGTAAAACATAATTGGTGTACGTGGGGTATGTGTGCTGTGTCCATTCACATATGTATCTGTGTGCACAGAGGAAAACCTTAGATTCCGTTCTTTGGGCACTGTCTACTGTTTTTGTTGAGACAGGTTCCCTCACTGGCCAGGAACTCAGTAAGTAGGTGGGACTGGCTGGCCAGTGAGCTCCTGGATCTACCTGACCCTGCCTACCTAGTGCTGGGATTACCAGTGCACACCCCCACACCCAGCCTTTCAAAGTGAGCACTGGGCTTCAAATTTAGGGGAAGATGGTTCAGCAGACTAAAACATTTGCCCCGCTATACCACAATCTCAGGTTGGTCTCTGAAGCCCTCTATGGAAGGGAGAGCCAGTACCTGAAAACTGAACTCTGGCTTCCACATGTGCCTGGTGGGACATGAGTGTGTTGTACATGTGCTGACACACACACACACACACACACACACACACACACACACACACACACA
>CAJQZJ010032401.1:2678906-2709787 GCA_907164525.1 Lophiomys imhausi
ACACACACACACACACACACACACACACACACACACACACACACACACAAATACTAATAACACTTATAAAACTCTTTACTTAAGAAACTAAAAGAGAGGCAATATTTAACTGGTTTAACATTTGAAGAGGGGTGTTGCGCTAGGGACCTTTACAGATCTATTCCCCTTTTTACTTCCATTCTACGTGGGGACACTGTTTCATGTGTGGTGGTGACTATTTTCTCCTGAGTGAAGACATTAGTTCAGAGCCTCTGGAAATAGAATCTACTTTGAGAATGTTACTCACACCAGTCTACCCTTCACTTTCCTAATTTCTTATCCACTGTCTCTCAAAGAAAATAGTCATAAAATGAAAAGCAAGTTCTACTGTGAGAAGAAAGGCCAAATAATCAGTTAGGAAAGAATTGTCTTAAAGAACTGCCAACCCTCAGCCGGGCTTCCCAATGTAAACTAAAAAAAAAATGCCCACAGCTTCTGCTAAATTAATTCCTATTGCACATGTTGAGCCAAAGGTTATCTAGTCTGCCTGCAGTCTTTAAAAATGCATGATTACCCAAGCAGAGGCCACAGGAAATGGACTTGGGGGGGCAGCAGGTTGGGGGTTAGATGAACACAAGTGTCAAGATCTAGTTGGATTTTCCCCCCATGTATTTTAGATTAAGTATGTGGAGTTATTACTATCTACAGCTCACAGCTACCAAAACTGAAGGTATTTAAAATAAATGAGTTGAAAACTTGTTTTTTGTATTATGAAGGAATTAAAGCCATCAGCTTGATGGTAGACATACAGTTTCTCATTTTCTCCTAACCAGGAATCAACATGATAGTGAACTAGCACTTACACTGGGTTAATTTTGAATCCTTTGTCTTCTTTACTCTTTCTTCAGGCCTGGATACCTGCCCTAATAGGTACACCTGCAGCAGGTTTTAAATCCTCTGTAACATCGAGCAAATGGCCTCTTTTATGTGACAGTTTCTTCCTTCACACTGTGAGGGCTGAAGGGAACCCTTTTTCTATACGTGCAGTAAAGTTATAGTTAAAGGTAGATATTCAACTATGAATAGATTGAGTGAGCAGGTGGGATAAATCAATAGGAAGAGAGTAAAACGTTAGCTATCAGGATAATGACAGACAACACAACAGCTCTGTATGTTCTTTAGGGCAGTAAACCCAATGTGACCAGAACTCCTTACTTACGTATGGCAAGTCAAACACCTGCTGTCAACATCCCTTTCGGCCTTGGTGTATTATTTAAGGGAATCATGGCCCACAGCCTAGAACATTTCTTTTAGGTAAATGATCATTAAGGGTTAATGGCCCCATGCTTTCCTTGAGGCCAAGACTTATTTCTAATCAGTCATCAGCCTCCCCCTAGGAGTCCTGAAACCCATGATTATTGTTTAATTTAAACACAATCTACCATGCCTGCAGAATGTTCTTATCTCTGTCCTTAAAACATAATGAGAACATTTCAGTGAATGTAATCAGCTGTTTACGTATCAGTTGCTTCTTGGAAATAACAGGAACTGCGTCTTTCATTTCATAGAATTTGCAAGCAGTCTCCTAAGAGGTTAGCACACACTGGTTCTTTCCTCCGTGGGCTGACATACACACATGTGTGTTTAGGGTTGCATATTTTAGAATTAGCAACCAAGGGAAATTTTCATCTCAGTGTCCTCTCTCATGTCACGTTGTTCTCTACATGGACTTGAAACACAGAATGGCACTTGTCTAGACTGTCTGATGACAGTCCTGTTTGTGCTTCTTCAGGCTATCTGATAATGATTTTAGAAATACCCCAGAATTTTTTAAAATCAATGACGCTAAGTGATAGTGGATTTTTCCGAAGTTTCACTTTGCAAATATTTATTGCTGCACAAAACTTTGTTACATTTCTTCAGTCTACTTGCTAATCCCCTGATTAGACAGCTCGTACTTGGAGGAGCCAAAAAAAAAAAAATCACTGTGTCTGCCAAAGGCAAATAGACTGTGGATGTCTTTCAAAATTCCGTTTTTTTTTTTTTCCTCTTCAATAGTTTTTTGTTTTGTTTTGTTTTGTTTTCTGATAAAAATAAATGATGTAGACTAACAAGCCACTCATTGATCTTTGACCTCTTTGGCAACATCAAAAGCATTTTAAAAGCCAATTAGTGGAAATACACAGAAAAGGCCATGTTAGTACAACAGCGCTCAACATTAGTCATTACCTCGTACATAGATTCAATCACCCCACGGCCTTCATTAGAAAAATAGAAAGGAAAATAGCCTCCATCATAAAGCAGATAGATGCTTGTGTACAAAGACATCTCTCTCATCCTCAGACTTAATACAGTGATTTCCTGAACACAACCAACGTATGGAGCCTCCGTGAATGCTGTCTCCAGCATCTCTCTAAGAACCAGAGACAGTGCTGGTAAATGATGCTGACTGATAATCCTGAGGCTAATTTTAGCTATTTGGATTTAATTGCTTTCTTAAAACTGCTTTTGATGGAACTGTTTTGGAAGATATAATCCACAAAAGAGTAAAGATTTTCTTTTAGCTTCTTTCTGTCTTTTCTTCTGTAGTCCTGTTGGTGGTAAGCTGGAGAAGAAAGGAGAGAGTTAAAACCAAGGGCACAGAAGACCACAGAGCTAGATATAAACCTTTAGAGATTAAAACAATTATTCCATTGAATAATTACTCAGTATGTATTTAATTAAGTTCATAAATGATATGTCTTCCAAGAATCATTCGTGTGTGAGTGTGTGTATGAATGTGATTGTGTGTGAGAAGGTGTGTGAGTGTGTGTGTGAATGTGTATGTGTGAGTATGTGTGTGTGTAAGGGTGTGTGAGTGTGTGTGTGTGTGTGTGTGTGTGTGTGTGTGTGTGTGCACGTGTTGGAAGATTCTAGGACTTAAACCCAGCACTTTGTGCATTGTGGATACTGGCAAGTGTTCTACTGCTAAGCTGCATCCTCAGCCCACTTATATATTCATTTTGTTCTGATTTGATTTGAGAACCTGCAGCAGGAAAGCACTGGGCTAGCTATCTCTAGGACAAAACAGTGAAATAAAAGCACACTCGATGTTCTAGAAAGCTTCAGCGTCTCCTTGAACGCCACACTTTGGTAAGTCGTCTTCTACATTGTACTGTGTCACGATGTCCTTTAGTCTGCCCCATTAGAAATGGTAGAAATTTTAGTATTCTGTAATTAAAAGACCAATATATTTCACTTTAAACATGTGAACATTGGATTTTTCTCTAAGCATGATATACAGTTCATATTTTTCATAAACATATATGCAAAATAAACAGGTATGTAACAAGAATGCCGCACCAAACTCACTAGAACAAAGAGCGAGGTACATTCTGAAATGAAGCATCACACTATAATATAAAAAATATGTGGAGCTGGTAGAATGAAGTCATCAAGGTCACTTGTAACACACAGCTCAGGTATTGAAGAATTGTATTGTACTTTGATTTTCAGAGCAGGAACTACCAGCTCCTTCCTGAATGCTTTTCCTTTGAAGTGCAAGCAGACCCCAGTCATCAGAACCAGATGCTGGTGTCTCTCCATTCAATCCCAGGTATCAATATCGAGTTTGAAAGATCCAAAACATTTGTGTGAGAACTTGACTATGCCCGCAGTCAGGTTGTAGCTGCCTGACATGAGAGCCAATGTCTGCAAGTGCCTTAGAAACAGAGCAGAAGGCAAGGTCATGCAGATCACACATTTCTCTTTAACTCTTTAAGTTGAAAAATTATTTGTTCAAAAATGCACACACTTGGACAGCACATAAACTTCCTGGCTTAGTGTTTTCAAACTGCTGGTGCTCTGTGGATACAACTTTCACACTCTGCTCAGCACCATTGGCTCCTTGGTGTATTTGGAGGAGCACAGTCTGTGGTCAAGAGCACCATGCATGTCTCCCAAGTGTCTGCAGTGGACGGGGCAGCCATCTGTGTACAGAGTGAACCAACATGGTGTAAAAACCAGGGCTTTTTTTTTCCCTTTACTTCCCTTCTCTTGGGCATCAAAATATTCTGTGTACCATTTTCTCCAACTCCACTCAAATATTGTACATAAAATCCTTCTTTAATTCTCATGACAATAATGTGCAAAAATTTATATATTTGATTTAAGGCTTCTACAACTCACAAAAATAATGTAACTTCAGAGACTGAGTAATTAGTTTCAAAACCAAATTTGTTTATCAAAAAGGCCAACTCTATGTTAATTTTCCAGTGTAATATATGAAAGCAGGACATAGCTGAGTGTTCTCTGTAGAGCAAATATGTGTGTCTATATTACCTGGACTCCAGTACCATTCATTATTTAAATCTTATAAATAGGTAAGTGCTCTGTGAAGTATTGGCTCTGTGGTGGTGAGAACTATAGTTCAGGCTTACACTATCTATGACTTCAGAGGGGATAATACACATAATGAATAAATAAATAAACAAATAATTAAATAATTAAATGGGATGAGTATATGTCCAATGAAGAAAATAGGGCATGCTAAGATTTGTTCCCCTTTGTAGGGGGCATTATGGTTTGGTATATTTGTCAACTTGACTGGGCCAAAGGATTCTCTCAGACACTGCTCTTGATGTACTCATTCGGTTGTTTTATGATAAGATTTAGCTTTGAATTAGCTAACTGACTGGGTAAAAC
Source organism: Lophiomys imhausi (assembly GCA_907164525.1). Taxonomy (NCBI): domain Eukaryota; kingdom Metazoa; phylum Chordata; class Mammalia; order Rodentia; family Muridae; genus Lophiomys; species Lophiomys imhausi. The sequence continues at coordinate 2,683,569 of CAJQZJ010032401.1, forward strand.
AGGGTGCTCTTCCCAAATATTTAAGGGTACACTCTGGAATTCTAAACTGCTCCGTGGGTTAAAGGAGAAAGCACTGAGAGGGATGAAAATATTTGAATGGAATTAAAACGAAAGCATAGTATGATGAAATTTGTTTTAATGTTTTAACATTTAAGACAATGACAAAGTTTAGAAGAAAACATAATTTTTAAGTGCTTATGTTAGAAATAGAGCATGTGCAAAAGCAATTGTTTGCAGGCTTTTCACCTGCACAGGAAAAAGAGTACAAAATTCAGCTCAGAGATTAGAGGGGGGAATAAGAATGGCAATCAAAAGCTAGATAATCAGTCAATAATGAAAACTGATGGAACTAAACCTAGTTCCTTGAAACCAATATCAGAAATGAAATGGGACATCATTGTATAAACTACAGAAATTTAAGTATACTAATAAATTATAACATATCAGATAATATTTGTGCTTAGATTTAAAAACAAACACATTTCTTGAAATGAAAAAAAAATTGTTAGTGGTGACCATAGAAGAAACAAAAATATTGGAATCATTATCCTCTGTGTGTGTGTGTGTGTCTGTCTCTTGTCTTTCTCTGTCTCTCTTTTTCTCTGTGCCTGCCCTGTGTGTGTACACATGTATGTGTGTGTGTACACATGTAGAGACCAAATGTTGGTATGAGTTGTTTAACATCTTATTTTAGAAATAAGGCCTCTCGCTGAACCTGGAGCTCCGTGAGCCATCCAGACTGGCTAATGAGCAAGCTCCAGCGATTTCCCTGCTTCTGACTTCCCAGACCTGGAGTTACAGATGCACACTGCCCCATTCATCCACTTTCATGTGAGTGCTAGAGGTGTGGATTCAGGTCCTCATTCCTGACCATCAAGTATTCTACTGATGGATCCAGCCTCAGCTCCTATCCTTCACCTTTTAAAGCTGCAATTAAACACTTCTCTTCAGAGAATACCAAAAGCTCTTGTTTCAGGTGGTGAATTATTTTAACCAATTTAGTAAGGGAAGTGTCAGTGTGATACAAATTGTTTTTGAAAAGTAGAAAATAAAGAAATATTTGTCAATTTATTTTTGTCAAAATGGATACCCAACCTAGACAATGGCATTAGAAGAAAATCAATCAATACCTTTTATGAAACTAGATGTATGATACAAGAAATGAGCAACTCAAGTTCAATAATATGTAACAATAATAACAGATCACTATAGAATGCTATATTGTTGAAATACAAAGCTGCATGAGATTAAAGCCAATCAATGCCATGTATCACACTGAAGGGGAAATACAATTACCTCAACTTGTTATGGAAAAATCACTATCAAAACCCAATATTGTTCGTGATAAAAATTCTCAAATCAGGAATAATAAAAGCAAAGTCCTAATCTTTATGAAAAGGACATTTGTGCAGTGCATTACCAATCACTATGCTATATGGTGCAAGAACAGGTACTTCCTTTGAACAGGCTGCTCTCTGTCAGCATGGACCAAGACCCAGAGGCCATCAGAACTAGTGTGGCCCAGCAACAGGGAACCAATAGGAATCACCTAGAAATAAGGAAGGACTGTTTTGAATCTGAAACGTCCCCCTGTGAGACCATTTTGAATGTTTGTTTTCCAACCGGTGGTATGACTGTAAGAGGCCGTGTTACTCTTAGTAGGTGGGACTTAGCTGGAGGCACCAGGTCACTAAAGATTGATCAGCCTTTACAGATTATGGCCCTTCCCCTTTTCTGCAGCCTTTTGCTTCGGGGTCAGCTCAGACGTAAATGGCTCCCTACTGGTCACAGACTGGCTTGAGGGTCTCTATGGGCCACAATAAATATTTCTTCCATTGTTTCTGTCAGTGTTTTGGTCACAGCCATAAACACATAACAAACCCGAAGAGGCAAAGCTCTTACCTAGCCTTTCTATGGTCAAAAAATTTCATTCTTCACTGCTTTCCTTTTTATTTTCTTTGTAGTTTTATCTGTTATGTTCCCATCATTCACACCTTATGCTCTCCCCCACCTAATTTTTTCTAAACCATAAGAAAAGCCTATTACAATAGTACAGCAAAGGAATTCAAGGGCTGTCTCATGGACAGAAAGCAGGAGATTTGACAATCAGGACCTAGTTCTGTTGCAATATGATAACAAAAGAACAGGATGGCTCAGCTCTTAGACCTGCGGCATTAAGTGGCTGAGAGTGGTCTTCTTAAGTACAATAAGAGTGTGCCAGCACATTTTCAGGGCTTTTAGAAAACAAAGGGCATCAGCAGACAGCTCTATTTGGGTGTCATTGAAATTGGGCATAGAGGGAGTTGGGGTCTTCCCAGTGTCCAGGCTACTGTCTAGTACACACATGCATTGACTTATCTGAGCTTACCTAGCTCAGATAAGAATGAATGATCCCATTTCCTTCAGATGAAAAGCTATTGACCTAACACACCATAATTCAGTCATGGAGCTAAAGTATTTGAAAAGGTCTTTTGTATTGCCTTTACTCTGCAAGTAATCAGTCTGCTCTTGAGCAACTGTCTGGACCTCAGTGACGGGAGAAGGCTGAGCTAAGTCATGCCATGACTAAGATGGTCCCTTGACAATACAGCCAGCTGGCACAACTGAAAGAAACTTCATTATTAAGAATCCTAGGAAAGTGAGTGGGTGGTACTATTTGCAAAGAGTCAACATGACCTCTCTTCAAAAGTATATGTGTGTGTTGGGGGGGGGCATGTCAATGGAAGATTCTCTTCTGTGGGTATACCACCCACTCTTTGAGTCAGTCCATACTGAGGCATTTTTTAGAACTAGTACCTATGGATTTCACATTTTAAAATCCCCATCAGATAGTCTGTGGGCAGAAATGCATCAACCAAGGTTGTCTACTCATTACTCAATTTCTTCATCAAAGAAAAACGGAGCATCTTTTCTTCACCTATATCTAATGTGGGGGCTACTAGGAGGCTCAAACATAACTTACCTCTCTTGAGGATAAGCACCAGAGGAGAACTCTGAAGTCAGTACAAGCATCCAGCAATGTTATTCCCAACTTTTAAAGGTTTTCCTCACAGGAGTGACATGGGATAAGAGGAAAGTGGTATCGCCAGGGTTTTTTTTCCTCATTAGTGCTAATGCTCACAGGGAGTGATTCTGGCCTCTCTGTCTTTACAACCATGAGGATATCATTTCCCTTTTCCTATTCATACAGTTGTATACACAAGAAAACCAGGACTTCATTTCTGGTTTTTCTTTTTCTCCTCATGGGACTTTGCCAATGTTCTCAATTTAATTTAAGGCGTAAGTGCAATGGGCTGACTTTGGCTTAACTTGAAAGTCACATATTCGTGAGGGTAAAAGAAAAAACGTTGTGTGGATTCTGAGAGCCCACAACCTATTCGGTTTCAGTTGATAGCTCTACTTTCTTCAAGTACACTGCACACTTTAAATTCTCATTATGTGTCTTTGTGAATGGGAATTGAAGAATTTGTGGCAACATTAAACATATGGGGGACTGAAGAGCTCTTAATGGCCCGTATCTTGTCTTATTTGGTATTTTTTTCATGAGATAGAGTTTTACATTGGCTACAGAAATAAAATATTGGCATTGAAAATTCAGTCATGGGCTGGCAAGTAGCAAAATTTCATTCTTCATTGATATTATCTCTAGAAGGTGCTGAGAATCTCATGTCTGTAGGAATCTGGCCTTCCAAATATGTTGGCAGCTTTGGCCTCCACTTGAGTCCTGGCTGGTGTGGAATCTGTCTTTCTTTGAAGGCCACTCCAAAACTTGGACAAATGAAATGGTTTATATCTGCATCTGCTTTGCTTCCCAAGTTCTATTAGACTCGCTCACGGAAACTTTGCCAGTAATAACCTCTGTTAGAAGGAAAGGAGAAGGTGGGAGGCAGAAACAGAGCCTATTAGACTGACTTTATATTTTAGAGTTTGAAGAAAGAAAGTTGACAATGTGGAATTCCTTTAAATAAGTATTTCTCTACATAGGTGATCATATTCAAATGTTCACTTACAAGAGAACATGGGAGTCAACCTGCTCAATGAGTCCAAACACAGTATCAGGCCACAATGTGGTCTGATGCCCAAGAAGAACAAGGGGACCACATCCAGTGGTCCTGAACTGCAGCAGCGTCTCTGGCTCTAATAATGCTCCTGTTTGCTTTGAGGGGCTGCATTGCACCCTAAAACAACAGTAGCTTCTGCAGTGTATGAACTGCATCCAAGTCAGCAGACACTCTATTTGAAGAAGAGCACAGGGAAATCAATATATTTATCAGAGTCCAGAAGAATTAGTTTGCATGGGTCACCAGAGTGTGGATCACAGATAGTTCTTGGTAAAAGGAAAATTTCCTGACTCTGAGAGATAGAGTCAGAAACTTGGAGGCCTTGGAGGCCAGACATGGGGTGACAGGTTTCTAAAAAAAAATGTTTCCTGAGGGGCCGGAGAGATGGAATATGAGGACTGAGTTCAAATTGCAAATACCCACATACAAAGCTGGGTATGGTGGCATGGCTGTCATCCCAGCACTGAGGCAGTGGAGGCAGGAAGATCCCTGGAGCAGCCAGCAGAGCTGAATAGGTGAACTCCAAACTCAGTGATACTGGGCTCAAAAGGGTGGAGAGCAACTGAGAAACTATATTCCATGTTGACCCTATCATCCACATACATTCATACACACATGAACACAGTCTGCACACACACACACACACACACACAAATCCCTTGAATAAGCTCACATACATAAGCATTTGAGAACCACTGGAACAGAGGAGCCTTACTGCAAACTGCCAAGAACTGATGGGTTGTCACCCAGTAGATTCAGAGGGAAGGCATACGGCCTTAGTCCATGGATGGAACTAAAACTGCAAGGCATCACATTTGAGAGTCACCAACCCTTGAAGCCATAAATACGTTTTCATCAGAGGCTGCTTTTTTTCTTCTCCATACCTTCATTTCCTAATGAGTTCATTCAGTTCATAGGTGCTAGGTAAATATTTATGCAATGGATGAATTAATATTCTTATTAAAGGTGTATTTTTTCTGATTTAATGGAACAGTAATTGGTCTTGCCTGGCAAGCCAATGCCCTTTCCATTTTAGCCTTTCTTTTAGAACGAAGCAACTAACCAACTAACCAATTAACCTCTCACTGCAAAATATCATCATCATCATCATCATCATCATCATCATCATCATCACTATTATTTGTGTTAAAATAAGGCAGGGTGGATCTAACCTGCTTCTACTTTGTATGTCCCACTTGCACCGTGCTGCTTGTGAGGTGAGTGAAGGTGATCAAAGCTCTGGTTTTTAACACGTGGTTAGGTCTGAAAGGTGACCACCAGTGGTCTCCCTCTCCTTTCCCTGTCCTAGTCCAGCTGTCACATAATTAACACTTCCCTTTATGGAACAGCATCTGAGGAGTTTGCTGATAAAATAGCTACCTGGGGAGTCAAAAAGTGAATTCTAGCTAGAAGGGGAGATTTCTCCATTGGCATTTTGGAGCCCAACCTACCTAGGGTTGACCCTTGGTATAATTCAAAAGATCCATTGAGCTTCCTTTGATCAGTGAGCTGGGGTAAAGGAAAGTGTGGAAAAGTATGCATTAGATGTATAGAAGTGTATACAGGAAAGAAAGTCCATGTTCTGCCAAAGAACATAGACCAGGTAATTGGAACACTCCTGCTATGCTACATTTTTTTTTTTTTCAGAATTTTGCACGGTGTTAATCTTCAACTATTTACTTATTTTACTGTTTGCTAATTCTATTTTATTTTGCAATAAACCCTTTCAGCAGCAGCATGTTGAAGAAAACTCAACTGTTCATTACAGGAAAGTTTAAGTTTTCATTTCAGTTCACAAAATATTGGTTGTCGTTTATCATGTAGAGAAGGGCCAGAGTGACATCACTGGCCACATGAAAATCCAAAGACACAAATCTCCAGAGAAACGTTTGTGTTTAATTAGGTCGAACTACGTGAAATTGCCATTTTGTGGGTGAAAAAGTAAACAGTTTTATACTATCAAATAATTAACACTTTATAAGTAACTATTGTAAGTTGATAATTTATCATAATCTGGGGCAGAATATGTATTTGTCCTTTCGATGTGACATCGTTGACTAAAATATCTGCTTCTGTAAGCTGGTTTCGCTCATTTTCCCTTCTAATATTATTTCTATGCATTAGGAAAAGCTGATGTTGAAGTCTAGATTGATGGCTCAGCAACTAAGAATGCTTGTTGCTCTTCCAGAGAATGTGGATTCAGTTCGCAGCATCCACAGAGTGGCTCACAGTGGTGCGGAACTCTGTTTCCAGGAGATGTAATATCCCCTTCTGGTGCCCACAGGCATTGCACTCATATAATACACACATAAATGCAGACAAACACTTACACGCATAAAATAAAAATAAATCTTTAAAGACTGATGCTGACTTCATTCATGGTATATCTTTACAATTATTTTAATGGTGCCAATTTTACATCAGATGCTTCAACTGAAAAAGCAGTTCAGTGTACCACAGCTCAAAGTACAGGGACATAGGCACCTGAACAAGATGATGGCAATGTGTATTCAAACTTTGGAAAAAGAGATCACTGTTTAAAGCTATATTCTTTTGAATGAAAAACAGCTGTAAGGTAGACGTATACTTAGAACTGGTTATTCTAATTACAATTTGTAATTCCCTCCAAACACATGAGGCATTCTGTAGTAAAGAGACAGTCTGCTGTTTCTAGCAAAGGAAATAATTTTAAGTGTTAAAAATTACATTCATGCATTTTTGAGCCTGAAAAACATCATTATTTTACTTTTAAAATTATTTTATTTTTGATATTATAACTAAACCGTTTCCCCTTTCCCCTTTCTCCCTCCAAACTCTCCCATATACCCTTCCTTGCTCTCCTTCAGATTTGCGGCCTTTTTAAAATTGGATTTTTGTTACTTGAATATGCATACATATTCCTAACTACAACCTGCTCAGTCATATTTGTGTTTGTCACAGGTGTGCATGAGCCACACCACAGTGCAAACGTCAGAGAGCAACTTACCAGACTTAATTCTTTCTTTGCACCACATAGATTCTTTGGTATCAAACTGGGTCAACAGCCTTGGTGGCAAGTGCCTTTTTCTTCTGAGCCATCTCTCTGACCTTGATTTTACTTGGAAACATAAGCTTTTTCTCTTCACTGTTCATCAACAATCGACATTAGAAATTCTTGAAGTCACTTAAAAACTAAACAAAACAAAAAACAATTTCTAAACAAATGATCTGAATATATTTATCAAAATGAACATTTTAAGTAAATTCTCTAAAATCTACTTACAGGTTTTAAGCCAATTAAAATATTTAACTGTTCAATTAATGGAAAATTTTAAAGCTTATAGTGCTTTAAGAAAACTGACATGATTGAAAAAAAAAAAAGTTTTCAAGCCAGAAGACACTGAAATACATCTCACAGAAAGGAGAAGCAACTCAACAAATTAAGCCATAAGAGCTCGCATGCTGTAGGAGATTTTATTTAAATTGCCAGGGCTGTACTTTGAAATACCTTAAATTATGGGAGGAGTCATCTTACCCACTTGTTATGTTTAATGGGATAAGTTTACATTTGAAATGAGTATGAAATGAAACTGAGAAGGCCCACTATTTGATAGCTCTACATTTGGTTGATAATTTCAAAAAATGATATATAAAACATATGCATGTGTGTGTATACCCACACAGAGATATACATATACTCTGAATGCTGGAAAAATCCTGCACCTGTTAAAATATTTACATCTGTTAGTGCAGTAAAAACTTGAATTGAGAATTTCCTTCAGCTGAAGGTTTTTAAAGGTTTCCAAGTATTTGTGTGCACATGTGTTATTCTTTCTCAATTATAGTTATAATTTCTTAATTATAACTATCTTAATGGACAAATAAGGTTAAATTGATGATAGTAATAATTTCAAACTTATTTAACATGAAATACAACTTTCAAAGAGGCTACAGACTGCAGGTCAATCTATGAAATATTAAAATAGTCTAGCTATATTAAAATAGTTGATTCTTATATAAGTGACCCCTAATGCTCTATGAAAGAACTCCTACTGCTGATAAACACCTTCAGTAAAGTGATTGGATACAAAATTAACTAAAAAAATCAATAGCTTTTCTTTATACAACGATAAATGGGCTGAGAAGAAAATTAGAGAAACAACACCCTTCATAATAGCCACAAATAATATAATATATTTTGCTGTAATTCTAATCAAGCAAGTGAAAGAACTGCATGATGAGAATCTCAAGTCTCTGAAGAAAGACACTGAAGAGCATATCAGAAGATAGAAAGATCTCCCATGCTCATGGATCATGGATTTTATTTAACAGTAAAAATGGTCACCTTACCAAAAGCAATTTATAGATTCAATACAGTTCCCATCAAAATTCCAGCACAATTCTTTACATACCTTGAAAGAGCAATTATAAACTTCATATGGAAAACCAAAAAACCCAGGACATTTAAGCAATCCTGTTCAATAAAAGAACTTCTGGAGGCATCATTATCACTGATTTCAAGCTGCACTACAGAACAATAATAATAAAAAACCACATGGTATTTATATAAACACAGAGAGGTTGATCAACAGAATCAAATTGAAGACTCAGAAATAAACCCACACATCTACAGGCACTTGATTTTTGACAAAGAATCCAAAAGCATACAATGGAAAAAGGAAAACATCTTCAACAATTGGTGTGGGTTTAACTGGATGTCCATATGTAGAAGAATGCAAATAGATCCATATTTATCACCCTGCACAAAACTTAAGTCCAAGTGGATCAAGTACCTCAACATAAAACCAGATACACTATAGCTAATAAGAGATAGTGGGGGAAACTCTTGAGTGCATTGGTACAAGAGAAAACTTCCTGAACAGAACACTAACAGCTCAGGCACTAAGATCAACAATTAATAAATGGTACCTCATGAAACTGAAAAGCTTCTGTAGGGCAAAAGATGCTGTCAATGGGACAAAATGGCAGCTTACACATTAGTAAAAGATCTTCACTAACCCCACATCTGACAGGGGGATAATATCCGAAATATATAAAGAACACAAGAAATTAAACACCAACAAACCAAATAACCCAATTGAAACATGAGATACAGAGCTAAACAGAGAATTCTCAAGTGAGGAATCTGTAAAATCACTTAAAGAAATGTTCAATGTCCTTAGTCATCAAGGAAATGCAAATCAAAATGACTCTGAGATTCCATCTCACACCTGTCAGAATGGCTAAGATCAAAAACTCAAGGGACAGCACATGCTGGCAAGGATGTAGAGCAAGGGAACACTCCTCCATTGCTGGTGGGAATGAAAACTTGTACAACCATTTTGGAAATCAATCTGGCAGTTTCTCAGAAAGTTGAGAACTGTTCTTCCTCAAGACGCAGATATACCAATCCTGAGCATATACCCAAAAGATACTCCACCATGCCATGACTATGTTCATAGCAGCTTTATTCTTAATAGACAGAAACTGGAAACAACCTAGATGTCCCTCAATTGAAGAGTGGATAAAGAAAATGTGGTACATTCACACAGTGGTATACTACTCAGCTGATAAAAAAGAAATCATGAAATTCGCAGGCAAAGGAATGGAACTAGAAAATATCCTGAGTGAGGTAACCCTGATCCAGAAAGATAAACACGGTATGTACTCACTCATAAGTGAATATTAGCTATAAAATACAGGATAACCAATCTACAATCCACAGAGCCAAAGAAGCTAAGTAACAAGGAGGGCCCAAGGGAGGATGCTTGAATCTCACTCAGAGGGGGAAATAAAACAGACATCTGAAGTAGATGGAGGGAGGGAAGTGAGTGGGAGAGGGGGTGGAGATCAGTGTGAGAAGAAGGGAGAAAGGACTGGGAGAGGGGATAGAAATCATTGGGGGAGCATCCCTGGGACAGGGGAGGCTCCCAGGAGTCTATGGGAGTCTAGATGAGACTTCTAGCAGCAGGAGATATGTAGCCTGAAGTCACCACTGCTTGTAACCAGGTGGGATTGCCAGCGGAGGGAAGGGGCACCAGCCCACCCATGAAACCCTAGATGCAAAATTTGTCCTGCCTGTAAGAAGTGTAATGATAAAGATGGAGCAGAGATTGAGGGAATGGCCAACCAATGTCTGGCCCAACTTGAATCCCATCCCATGGGAGAGACCCAACTCCTGACATGATTAATGATACTCTGCTATACTTGCAGACATGAGCCTAGCGTAACTGTCTTCTGAGGGACTTCACTCAGCAGCTGATGGAAACAGATGCAGAGACCCACAGCCAAAAAATAGGCAAGGCTCAGGGAGTCTTGGGGAAGAGTGCGAAGGATTGAAGTGGCTGGAGGGATCAGGGACATCACAAGGAGACCTACAAAGGAAACTAACCTGGGCCCATAGGGACTCACAGAGACTGAGCCACCAACCAAAGAGCATGTGTAGGCTGGAGTTAGGTCCCCTACACATATGTAGCAAATGTGCAGCTTGTTCTTCACACGGGTCCTCTAAAAATTAGAGTGGAGTCTGTCTCTGACTCTGTTCCCTGCCTTTGGATCCCTTTCCCATAGCTGGGCTGCCTTGTCTGGTCTCATTGAGAGAGGAAGCACTTGAAGGTTGGTTACCCATGGGGGAGTCTTCTCTTTTCTGAGGAGAAGAGATTAGGGAATGGAAGGATGGGATGTGAGAGTAGGACTGGGAGGAGAGAAGGGAGGGGTCTGCGATCAGGCTGTAAAGTGATAAAATAAATAAATTAATGAAGAAAAAATTAAATATATATAATAGGAAAAAAACATAGAGAGTGAGAGGAAGTCCAGAGGGGAGATAGAGAGAGATGCACTGGAAGTAGAAAGGAGGGACATTGAATTTGAAGGATATTTAAGACAGCACAGCATGGAGAAGGAGAAAGGGCTTTTTCCTTCTGGGACAATCATGGAGTAGGAAGGTCAACTGTGTGCTTTCTCTGACAATCTGAGCTAGCAGACTTTCAACCCAGCATGTGGCTCCTGAGTCTTCATTGGTCACAATTGAATGTTTGAGGTTTTGTTTTTAAAAACAACAGTTCTTTCCAGCCAGGTTATGCAGACTAGTGCATGGGACTGTGCCAGGAGGTGATAAGTGGTAATGGGCTATTATCATCACTCCCAAGGATCTGTAAGGAGTCCTGTTTGCCTGTTGTGGTATGCACACCTGATCTATGCAGGACAGTCACTATTCAGTTGCTAATCACTTTTCAGAGTAGCCCAGAGTTGCTAGATTTCAGATTTTTCAAGGGGAGTTGGAAATTTTTTTTTCTCTTTCAGAAGATTCCCTGGATTTTAAATAAAGTATAGAATGTGCTACATTCTGGGTTTGATTTCAGTTCCATAAAGAGGTTAAAGAAGTTGGGACTGAAGAGATGGCTCCACCGTTCAGAGTACTCACTGCTCTTCCAGGGGACACAGGTCTGGGTCACAATTGCCTACAGCTCACCTCTTGTAAGTCAGGCCTCCTGCAACCCACAACCAACTGCTTTTAATACCAGCTCCAGGAGATCCAACATCTTCTTTTGGCTTTCAAAGACCTTCACACACTTGGCATATATTCACACGCACATAAAAATAAATGCTTTTTAAAAGAAGTCAAAAAAAAACTTCTTGTCTGAAGCAATGGAATGGACCTTGAATGTTTTTAACTAAAATTTAAAAAAATAATAAAAAGACTTGATTCTTAAAAAAAAAAAAAACTACTGGTGACACATTTTTAGAGCTCAGAAACTGATGAATGCAAGAATATGTACAAATAAGCATATGGGTACCTGATTTTTCAGATATTCATATAATTAATTTAATGAGATAGTTTTAAATGTTTCTTTAACTTTCATAGACTTTCTAGTTTTGCTTTTATGCAATGGGTTTCTAAAATATTAATATTTTATTCATCCACTGATTTTTATTTACTATACATTATCTGTCAGTTTAATACGCAGTGCAAAAATCCTATGATTGAATAAGTTTTAGTGACACAGTCTTTTTTCTGTTGTGGATATCTCAGTTTTTATGATGAACTGCAGAGTAATCTTCTTTCAATGGTCTGTGACAGATGGTTGAGATTGTCCTAGAAAGCAGAGAGCTTTCTGTTACAACAAGCTTGTAAGAACAGGATAAAATGAGCCCCATTAAAGAATACAATGCATCATACATCTTTTTTCTTTTTTAATTTAAAGTGTATCTTTTTTCCCTCAACATCTCTCCCTTTTAGTCCAATAAAAGGCTCTTTTTCTTATTACAATAAATACAATACAAAACCATAAGAAAATTAGGGAACAACTGTGAAAATTATAAGGTATAACATGCATTCTTAATGTCCAGTCCATGTGTATTTGGCAACTAATAATAATATTCTATTATCTATCTATCTCGATGAGTTTAAAGTTCTGAACCTAGCTCAGTTTCCATCCTAACTTGCATTACCAACTTAAAAACATCTTCTTAGACCTAGAACATTCTTTTAATTCCTAAACAACTTAAAACTTAACTATGAGACTATAGCTATCTTGTCTTCAACCACATCAGAGACCTGAGAAGGATAAATATATCTGAATAAACAGGAAGTGCAGAGCAAGCAGCTTCCAAACCTAAGAAATGGCAGACAACTGGCTGCCTGGACAGTCCCCAATTTCTCTCTATAACATTGGAGCATCTATCTTCAGCCTATTGGCCCAATATCTCTGACAGACTTTAATTTTGCAGGAATTATGAAGGACTTGCCTACCCTGTCTTGGCAGGGCTAGGCTGTCAATTTGCCTGCTTCCAAGTTTTGTCTATTTCAGACAGCATTCTGTCTACAGTTGAAGCAAGGGGTTTTTTTTCTTGCCCAGTGGCTAGCTTACCACTAATGCAACTATCTGCAAATGGAGACTCTGATGTTCATCCTCTACTTGGAGTAGAATAGAGGGTGCTGTCAGGAACTGACATGTCTCAATATCAAATAAATCTTAAGTTAAGAAAACATCTTTAAATGTCATATTTTACAGATCTCTTGAGGTTTTTGAAGACCATCTATCTATCTCCATATAATTGAATAAGCAAATGTTGCTTGTCTCTTAGCAACTTGATTTCTGATTAACTTAGAAAACATCTGTGATAGACTAAACTAGTATCTAACAAAATGAAAAGCTTGAATGGCTATTAGTTTGCACTTAATTATCCTAAACAGTTTGTGATAGTTTCTATCAAAAGGCCTAGAACTTCACATTGCATTTTTAAGAATTTTGTAGGCACAATACCTTAAAGATTTAACTTTAATTTTATATCAATATACAAAGATCTGTACCATGTGGTCAAATATAACCTTAATTTTGTATCAATATACAAAGTTATAAGAGTAGATTCAATAATCTACTCCTTTTTCTTTATCGTTCCTGTATCATATCTGTATCCCCTTTTTTCTTTTCAAGTCTTTTGCCCCTACATAAGAGAGAAAGGATAGAGAAAAGAAAAAGAGAGAAATCCATGGATCTAACCTCCTAAACTTTGTTTAACAAGATAATTTAACAACTTGTAACCAATCCCACTGAATAACAAAAAACATCTATACCCCATCAAATGACCCAAAAAAATCATCCACCCCACCTTCTGGGAATGGAGCATTGCTCTCTTAAAATTGCTTTCTGCTGATGTAGGATGTAGGCAACCTGTTTGGGGGCCCAAATAAGAACGGAAAAAATGGTTAATCAAGTTAATAGTAACATTTGTTGTCCAGTCTTTTTGAGCTTAGCTCTTTACACATCATACATATTAACTGGGAAAGATCCTAGGCCACATCCCTAAGGCTCAACCTATCACATCTTGTCTGTACAGTGGTTGTTTTAAAGAATACAATCATCTCTTGTTAAGTAAGAAACAGAAAAAAGGGAAGGGAAAGTAGGAAGGAAGAAGACAAGGTGAATACAAATGGAGGCAGGGAGAAGAGAGAAGGAAACGAGGATGGAGTAGAAAATCTAAGAACTACTATGCTAAAGAGTTATTGCTGTCTTGATCATCCCTAATTTTCGGCTGTGAACGCCACTGCAGCCAGTCAGTTGTTATGCAATGGCCTTTCTGCCAGAACACGGTCAGGGGTTCATGCACAGCAATAATTTCGGGGGGGGTAAGAGGCAAAGGAGAGGTATTGGGTATCCCAGGCTAACGAGGCAACTGCCAGCTATGGGTGATGGGCAGACAGGTGGGAATGGAACTAGAGGGAGGCGGCAGCTCACCAATGATGACACTGTGGACTGAAGACATTTCCTTGGAGGCTCTTACAGGATTTTGAGACCAAACAATGTTGGCGTCTCACTGGTGGTTGGAGTGCTGTTGGGAGAGAATTGCTGACCTGGGGAGGCCTCTCCTCTCCACGGTGCCACCATTAACCATGGCAGTGAGCAGAGCAAAGTAGCCTGGCAGACTTGAGTTGTAATGAGAGTGCCACACCTCCATCCTAGATGCTCCCAAGGAGTTCCCTGAACATATGTAAGCATGTATTTTTCTGAGTGAAGGAGACATAATATTTCATGCTTGATTGCACTCCAGAAAGGATGAAATAAAACTACATATCACCAGTGCTCACCGTCTTATAGTATTAATAGGGGCTCATTAAATTACGACTATTACTTATTAGCAGTATGAAGATTACTTCTAACAGTATTATGATTGTGAACATCATTATCATCACTGTTGCTTTCACTGTTGTTGTTATCTCTACGATGTGGTTTCCCCTCTTTTCTTCTGTTCTGTGATTATTGCTTCATTGACTCAACAAATGCCTTCGTACACCCCAGATATCTACAGGGTTCTGATGTAAGTGGATTGAAAGGTGAATAGCATATGTAAGTACTAGTGTCTAGGTGGGGAAAGTAGATGTTTTGCCTCCCTGAAGACAGTCTTTACCGACAAGTGACATGCCTTAGACTCTATCACCTGTGAGTTGTCATTTGACTGAATTCATCAAAGTGTGAATCCCAAGACCAGATGGGTGAGCATGTGAGTCACTTCCACTCAGAGATGGTGCTCTTTATGTGAGTGTACATTCTCTACTGGTGTCAAAAAGAACTTACTGTAAACTAGCAAGACAAGTCAGTATTGTTTAATTGTCTTAGGGGGCAACAGTATGTGGTGATCATAGTATGTGGAGTTGGTGGACTGCACTTAGCTGCAGGCTTTGCTCTGCCTCATCTGGCTTTGCCCAGTCAGAGCTGCCTGCTGCCTGCGTGTCCTAAGAAGGGAAGGCTCTGTGTGCCTCCTTGACTTGGCACAGCCATATTTGACAGCCAAAGGATCTTACTTTCTAGCATTAAGATCTGGTGTGGCCTCTTCTTTGAAGATTAGATAATACATTGGCTCCTGAAGTAGAGGAGATGCACACCTTTCTTGGGCTCCACTATGCTTTCAATACACTGTAATAATCATGCAGAAAATACTTTTTTGCCATTCATGGATATATGTGTGTGTGTGTGTGTGTGTGTGTGTGTGTGTGTGTGTCTTTCTGCTCAACCAGTAGGATATTTTGTGGTTTTGAGATTGTTTTCCTAGTATGCCATGAAATACCTAACATGTCAATTGAAATTTAGTAGATATTTGCTGAGTGGGGACATAGAGAATGAGTGAGGTTGATTATAACAGTATAGACATGTAGTCAGCTACTTTGGCAGTTGCTATATTATCAAGAGACTTCTCTTTGAACTGTTTTCTATCCCACAGTCTTGATTTTCTTACATTCACTCACACTCCTAAAATATAAAAATCCCTACTCCCTCATACTCAGCAGACTTGAACAATGAACCTGTGTTTTAGGAGTCAGGTGCTGCCACCCTCCATAGCTACTTTAGAGAACACCTATCAGGGTTATTTATTTGCCTAGAAACATCACATTGATTTGTCAACACTTTAAAGTTCCTTGAAAGCCTCAATTTTTTCCTTCCCACCACTCCCAAATTTGATGACAATTCTGATTCTCCCACGATTCACCCAACCAACAAGGAACAGACCCTTGCACCCACTTCCGCCTCATCTCTTCTTAGTTGCTGATAACCCTTGCCTCCTCTTGTAACCTCCGTTAATCTCTTTTCCTCCTTAGGGTATTTCTCTGATGTGTTCTGGCATGTAGGTGCTCCATTTGCATAGCAAGTCATCTCTCTGAATTCCCTCGGTCCTCAAGGCTATACGATCCTTGATACTAATTTCTTTTCATCCCTATTCTTCCCAGGACTTTCAGGCCACATTTAAACATGCACAGACTTCTTTTGTCTTCACAGAGTTCCCGCTGGATTCCACATACTTATCTGACATCCACTCCAGAGACTCCCAACCTTCAGTATATCTAAACCTTCATAGCAGCTCCTTAATGCCCTTCCGACTGAGACAGAACTGAGAGAGTTCAGAGACACATACATCGTCATGTGAGGATGGAGTCCAAGTCAGCTAGCTCTCTCCATAGGAAGAGTCAAGACTTCTGCTCACTCCTCTTTATTCAACTCTGGATAGTTGATCCTCATTGCTGGTCTATATTGCACTTGCTCACTTCTGGTCTCTAATAAGTCATGGATTTATCATCGCCTTCCTGATTCCAGAGCATCCAAACACGACACCTACACTGCACTCTGAGCACTGGCAAATATTCAATATAAAATACAAGAGGCATCCTGGATAATACAAACACTTCACAGTTCTTCAATGTTCACTCTCCACATTTGTCTGTCATCTCTGACCAGAGCAACTCTGTAATGTTTTCCGTTTTACAGACAAGAGATGAGCAAAGGAGATTCCAGATTTTCCTGCCACTCATGGCTAGTCAAAGCCTGGGAGCTAGTACCCACATCTTCCCCAACACTTGCAGTCCCCTTCTTTGTAACTTAGCCGCTAAATTATACTTTCAGACTAGTCTAGTCAGTATTATTTCTCCAACTCCAAGGAATTTTCAAGATCAAATAATTACTTGAAACATGGATTATTCAAAGTGGAAAGAGGTTACAAATTGGAAACTGGAAAGAGGTGCTGCAACTTAAAACAATGATTCCAACAATGAAATTAATTCAAAAGAGAGAAACGAAAAATTATGCCACTGCGAAGGACGCTTAACTCCCAAGGGAGACTGCAGAAGGCACCAGCCAAGTGCGCAAGCTTTGTTATTTAAAATATTTTTCATAACTTACAAAATTATGAATGCATATGCAAGACATAAATACTCTACTAGCTAACAACATCAAATCTTCAAAGTTCGGTTTTCACAGAATTTTCAAAGCCATCCTACGTTCTGTGAAGTGCACAGAGACAATTGTCTTATACCGCCTGGTTCTAATGCGGAGGCAGCATGTGAACTTAGCAGGAAGTGACGTCATGACGTAGCTCAGCAAGACTGGGAGAGTCCTTAAGACCCACTGAAGTGCGATGGTGCATCTACAAAGCCATGCTAACACATAGAAGTAAAGCTCACACATATTTCATGCCTCTCACAGAGCTCCCTCCCGTTCTCTCTCCTAGCCTCATATTTAACTTTGATCCACAGATTCAATCTTCCTCCAACCTGTGAATCTGCACCTCTCTCACAGCCTTTAAGGTCTTTCTCAAGAAACCAGTCATCTGCTTTCCACTCGTTTTGTATTGGGAAAAAATGAGCAAGAGAAGACACCCTCAATGCCCACTTACTAAGGAGTGGCTAAACATATTTTAACATTTCTGTTCAAAAGACAGGATGCATAATTAAATAATAAACATGCAATACTTAACTACTGGATACTTGTTGATACAAAGGGAAATTCATTATGCAACACTCATATAGTTACAGGCTTACAGCCTTTATCATTGCTGCATTCCCTAGACCTGGCCAATTCTACACAAGACATGTTAAATTTCAGCCAACAGTTGGTATGGAAGCATGATCAGATAAGTATTGATATAAAAATTGAAAGCTACAATATGAAGTTTAAATATGCATACACATATATATTACTTAACAAAACATAATAAAATTGGCAAATACAAGCAAAATATGTATTCTCTGTGCCATTTAAACTATTCTAGAAGTCACTCAACATCCCTAGAAAGTGGCATACTTAAACAACTGGGTTAGAAAATACAGAATTACACTTTATTGATGCACAGAAGAGCAAGAATCTGCTGTCAATGTTAACTAGTTGTTCATTTGTATTTGTGTTTATGCAAACCACTTGAATACCATGAACACTGGAGTCACCCCTAAGAATTGGTATAGCTTAGAACCATGAGGGTGGAGATGTTCGAGCTCAAACAAACTTGTAAAATCTAAACAGAGCCTTTTATTAGTGACCCTTAATGACCCACAATCAAGGCTAAGCATCTTGACTAAACAATTATCTTTGGGAAATGAAATGTAAACAGAAAATGTGCTGTTTGTTCTTACTGTGTGTCCATCTCTGACAGCAGTACATCTAAATATAATTCTGACACATTAGGAACTTCCTGCTCAAACTTTCATTGTGATCACTTTATTGTTTGGAATATAAAATGAATAAATCAATATAATTATAAATCTATGGACCCTCAATAATTGCCTTTCCTATAAACAAAACCCAGTACAAAATTGTGTAGAAAGTAGCAGGTTTTACAAAATGCCTCCTGAGTGTCATTTGTCTCCTTCCACTCATGATTCAAAATCAGTTTGTCTCTCTGAAGTCGTCATTCCAGCAATTTAGCAAAAATCGTCCGTAAGGCTCTGCACTCCCATCCAAGGGATTAATGATGAAAGTACTGGTGCTGACTTAAAATTCTAGAAACTAATTTTAAAATGTATGAAAACATACCACTGAACTGTATACTTAAACAAGGTTAAGATAGCAAATTTCACATGTGTTTTACTGCCATAAAAACGAATGATAATCAATAATCTTTTAAAGGATATCCCCCCCCCCATGAGGCACAACGTGTAGATGTATCCATGCATACATTTGGAAGAAGAAAATTCCACCAAAGGTCAATTTCTGACTTTACACTGAGTTCTGAGGCTGTGAGATGAGTACAAAATCCAAAAAAGAAATGGATCTGCTATACTTTATAAATCCCAGGCTGCCAGATCAAAGCCACTGTTGTGTGATTGTTTAAAGTCACAACTTCGTAGTTTTCTGCACTTTTACTTTGAGTGGATGTTATTTGTGAGCCGACTTTCTGAAACCTTTATTCCATTCATCATGGCTGAAGAATCATTACAAGGATCTCCACAGCAGGAGTCAGATGGCCGAGTCACACAGACCCCTTGCAGAGATAAATCAGAAGCTTTCATTTATCTTTCTGCAATCATATAAGTCTATGCAAATGTAGAGATAAATAGCATTGCCATGGGCTGATGTTAAATATCAACTTGTCTTGTACCAATTCTTGACTGGTCAGACTTTCCAAAGAAATAGCATTATGGTTTTTGTTGTTGTTGTTGTTTGCTTTAAACAATGTAAATGTCCTTACATGACATGACAGTAAACAGAGAGAAACACAATAAAAAAGGAAATGGTCAATGATTATAAGAAACTCTGTAGCACTTTTCTTGGCCATCTGTCTTCAATTTCAGGCATGCTGTTTTTGAGTAGCATCCCATTGTAACCAAATATAATAGGATAGGCAAGTTAATGAACTACGACATGCACCATCATAAATGTGATGTATTATCAAGGCAAAGCCACCCAGGATGCAACGCAGCTACTGTTTTTCTGTGAAGCTACTAGTTTTCAGTACAGATCTCCAGGGAGAGAGAGCTGCCTCATTTATCTTGTGTTTGTTGTAAAGTCTCAGACTGCTCTTCCAATCTTCCTCAGCTTCCTTGCCCTTCACCTCTTGAGACAAATAAAAGAGACAGAGAAACCACAGAAAGATGGATACAAAGAAAAGGGAAGTGGGATTTGATTTCCTCTGAAAGAAAAATATGCATTGATCACTTTTATGACAAATTGTGATTCCTCAATAAATTACAAAATCAATTTTGTCAACATAGAGATGGTGGTTTGTTAGTAGACGCTGGCCAACTGTTTCTTTGTGCCTCTCATGAAACAAGGCCCTTCAGAAAAGCACTCATTTATCTTATGTTCTTTCAATTTGTTTAGAAGTAAGTAGATACTATTTTCTGAGGCTTTGAATTAAATTTCTTGCCCATGAAAAGCATTAAAAAATGATAATAGATCCAGAGTGCACAATGTTAATAACAAAAAGGCTTAAGATATTGAGGGAGTCTAGATCTCTCTCAATCTAGATGAGTGATTTTGTTTTGTATGACACTTGATCATTGGTGCTCACTATTTTAAGACATAAACGATCTTATCCTAGACTCATTGTCTGACTGTCTTTTCCCCCCATCTATTCCCCTTTACCCAAGTGAAAAGTTATCATCTCTATTTATTTCAGCTTGTTTAGGAAAGGAAGTTAATTTTTTTCTCAGGAGTTTAAAAGGGTATACCCATTTCGTGTTAGAACTCATTTTCTTTTGGGTTTCACTATGTACTATTGGCAAAATAATTGAGATTCCACTTCATAGTACATACACTCTCCTTAGTAAGAAATGGACTGTGAATGCATTGGGTGTCGCCCCTTAATTGGACTCTTCTGTATAGTAAACACAGGAAGACTTTACAAATGTATTTAAGTCAAAACCAGCTGACTTTGGTTCATGAAAAGGGACAGCCTATATACTACATACATGTAATCAGGTGAGCCCTGGACAAAGATGGGGTATTTCCTGAAACAAGAGAAGTTCTGCCTCCATCCTTAAAAGAGCAGAGTTCTATGCTGTGGAACGGGCCTTGTCAAAGAGAGATCTAAAGATCATTCTGAGGATGTAAGAGTGGTGCTAGGGTGCAGGCCTACATGCACTTGGTCCTATGACATTGAGGCTATAAAGTCTCCCTCCAACCTGGATGAACTTGGACAGAAACCCAAGCCTCAGATAAGACCACAGCTCCAGCCAGTAGCCCAACTTTAGGCTCTAGAGACTGTGGGCAAGAGACCATGCCCGCCTGTACTCAGGCTTTACTTGTAGGAACAGTAAAATAGTCCATTTGCATTCATTTAATTTTTTTAAAAAGATTTCTTTGTCTTATTTTATGTGTATGAATGTTTTGCTTGCTTATTTATTCATTTGTATGTGTTCGCGCATGCCACATTTGTGTGCTTGGTGCCTGTGGCAGTCAGAAGAGGACACTGATTCTCCAGAACAATAGTTACAGCTGGTTGTAACCCACCGTGGGCATGTTGGGATCAGCGCCGAAGCCCTCTGCAAGAGCAACAAGCACCCTTTACCACTGAGCCATCTCTTCAGCACCCACCCAGCCCATTCTTATTCCCATGTCACTAAATTTGTGCTCATTTCTCTCACAACAATGGAAAAATGGAGCCCACCCATGTTGGTTCCCAGAAGCATCATGGAATTCTTCAGAACTGATTTCTGCGTCAAGCCCTAGCGCTTACATTCCCCTCGATGACTGCTGTCCAGTACTGCTCATACTATGTAACTGCAAGGTGTCTTTGCAAAATCATTGGACTTTGAAATAATCTGAAATCATCCCATTTAATAGATGAAGAAAAAATTAAAATAGTTGACTAGTTTCATATTGCATAGTTACTAATAGGAAAATAGTTTTTCCATTAATCAGGGCCTCAAACACTGTTTGGCAAATGATTTTTCCTCAAGCTATATATTTCAAGATCTATTCCAGAGCTCTTCCTACAGTAGGAGGGAAGGTGGACTATAGCCTACCTTTGATTTACTTGCAGTAGAAGCGGTTTCTTCAACTTCTAAGTCACCCACCTCTTTGTTGCTTTTTTGTGTTTCCTGTAACAGCCACTATTTCTTACAGCTAAGCCAAAATAGTGTTTCTCATAATATCATCTTGGAAGACTATTTTTTAACTGAGTACATACTCACTGAACATATTTTTAAATTAATGAATAACTTCACAAGAGACTGAAATGGCTCTATAGATGGGAGAGATAATTATAAATGTTAACATGTATGGAAACTATAATGTGGCAAAGAAGTAGAGAAGAGGCAATGGAGCAGAATGGATTTTATAGGCAAACACCTATAGATAAATATATAGATACATTTCTAAGGAATGTTTACAATTATTAGTAATGAAGTACCTCTTGAATACTCAATCCAAGTCAACCAACAAAATCATCTTGTTTTTCTTGTTATTGTTATTTTAATTTTTTGAATTTCACATCATTCACCCTGTTCCCTCCCTTCTTCTGCTTCTCCTACTAAGTACCACCCTCCACCCTTGCAACCACCCCCCCCCATATTAAAAAAGATCTCATTGTGGAAGCTGTAGTGTGTCTCAGTGTGTCCCACAATATTCCATTTTTGTCCACACTTTTTTGCTTGCAAATGTTCATTATAATGACTCCTTGGTCTGGTATGAGGCTTCTGCTACTTTGCCAATACTGGCACCTCACTGGGACTCCTCTCAGATATGCTGCTGTTGTCCTGTGTCAAAAGGCTAGTCGAACAGTCTAACGTAGAATTTTAGGGTTGTGTTTCATCTCAAACTTTGGCATGCAACCGTCTGTCGCCTCTTGTCTCCCATGCAACTCCCACAATAAAGACACTATCTGATTATTTTGATAACTGCATAAAAATGTTTTCCCCAGCCTCAGGTCACCCTTCTATCTCTTCCAAGAGATTCACAGCAGTGTCCTGGGTTGGGAAGAACTGGACCCCCAGACTGTGAAATCCTCTACCCTTGCTCTAAGAACAGTGCTCATTGACTTAGCACTGCATTTCTCTCAGGGTTCTCACTGTTTAATGGTGGGAATAGTCAGGAAGAATATGAGCTTCTTCTGATTATTCTCCAGTTATTGTAATTGAGTGGGCTTAACTGTGCCACTCATGCAAGACTCAAACATGCCAGTGGATGAAGCACCAAGGGCAGAAATAGCTGGCTAGTGGAAGAGGGTTTATACTCAAAGACTCACTCTTTCTCAATGGGAAATTTGAAGGATTCATATGTTTCTTATGTCTAGCTTTCTGTGGCATAAGATTATTAAAATATACACCGCTAAAACATATACATTTTTTTGCATCCACAAAATTTTTACATGAGGGGAAACTCTAGAAATTGCCATCTTATTTATTTTTAATTGTAAAAAACGATCACCAACATAGAAATCATTAAAGCATAAGTGCCGCAGACATTCTAGAAGTATGAATGAGAGCATTGGAGGGGCAGAATAAAGCACAGGAACAACTGTCACTCAAAAGAAGCTGCCCTGGGGTTGAGAAGTGGCTCAGTACTTAAGAGCACACACTGCTCTTGCTGAAGAACTGAGTTCTTTCCCCAGCGACTTAGTCTTGTGGCTCAGGAACTCCTCTAACTTCATCTTTAGGGAATATGGGATTTGACGTCTTCTTCTAGCCTCCACTGCCTCCTGCATATGCCGGCACAATTTTAACACTAAAATAAATCTTAACAAAAGAATCTGTCCTATAATATTATTCACTTTGGTTTCATACTTCACTGTGAAGGGAGCCCAGAACTGGAGTCAATAAAGCTCAAAGATCACCATAAGACAACTCAAGAGAGCACTTGAGAATGGCTCATATTATCAAAAGGGTCACATGTCCCTTGTGTGTGAGTTTTGTTAGACCTGACTATTAGTCTGGGACTTCTAGAAGTAATAATTATTCCTTGCTCTAACCTGGGTACTCTCTTCTCATAAACCAATACTTTCTCAACTGCATTCCAGTGGCCCACAGAGAAATGCTAGTACCATGGATGTTAAGGTCATCACAGTCAAACAAGTGACTCACAGTAAGTATCTGACAAGTTTGTGGAAAACTTCTGAACAAGGTCATCAGATCAGATGACACCTGGCCAAGTGTGAATTTTGAAGAATTTTAAGCATTTTTTAAAGTGTATACATCCACAAAATGTTGTATGGACATACATTAAAATGGTATGTTTTAGGATGGGGATATAACTTAGTGGTGAAGCTTTCCTCTAGCATGCATAAAACCTTAGTACCACAAAAAAGAAAGAAAGAAAGAAAGAAAGAAAGACCCATTTTATTGTTTTTCTGAAACTTGGTTTTAACTGGATGTTGACTTCAAATTTGCTAAATTTCACGACACTACTTCAAAATTCGGAGGATAAATTCACTCTGCACTTTGCAGGCTGAACACCTTAACTTTTATGTCACTGCTCCACATGTTACTTGAACAGACAGCAAAGGATAAAGAAGCCAGGTTTCATTCACAGTGCCGTACAGAGACTAGAGACGCGAAGGGTTGCAGCCAGAGAATGGCAGGATCTGAAACACACTTTTAATGAAATCCTCTCTCAGCTTCAGTAAAGACAGAACCACTGGTCCACAGTCCCAGATTAGAGTAGGAACAGAGCAGTTCTGGGGACACTTGCGACCCCAAACAGGTAAGACCATGGAGCATTCTCTGAAGAAGGAATGGAGATAAAAGGGGAGAAGGTACACTTGAGATATACTTTGAGGGAAAACGGATTGGACTGACTAATGGAAAGGAAAGAATCAGAAGCATTTCCTAATCAGCTCCTGCAGGCAGAACAGCATCCATTGAGAAGAAAAAACACTGATCACGTGTTGTTGTAAGGGTGACATCCAACTTGAGATGTCTTTTAGTCAGTGGTATAAACCTCTTAAACAAAAGAGTGAGATTAAATATGGGCCAGCATAGTACAGAAAGGACTTTGAGGAGAAAGAGGGTAAAGTAAAGTAGGTTAGATTCAAAGGAAAGGGATAAGAAGTTAGGAGAGATGTGAAGGTATGAATGATGTTGAGTGGTGTGGTTCAGTAAAAGGGGAGGGTTCACACTGGGAGGAACTGTGAGGGAGCATACGACACAGGTCTGTAGGGGCCTTCGGTGCTTACTGAAGGGCTTGAAACATGAAACGTTCCTGTGAAAACAGAGAGTTATTGCCAGTGTTAGATGAGGGAGGAACTGGGCCAATTTCAAGTCTGCCTTGTCTCTTTGTGTTGTGTTTTCTGCATTTAACACAGACTGGTCCATAGCAAGTAGTGTGTGAAAAGGACTTATGGGAAATGAGTGAACGGTTATATAGGCAAGATGTATGTGAGCAATAAAAGGACAACGGGTAAAGAAATGAGTAACAGGCCTCTTGCATGGGAGGTGTTCAGATGGGAGAGAAAACCTTTTGAAATGCAGTGGTGAGGAAGTGGGAGATGTCTTGTTATATTGCCAGACCTAGTGACATGCCAAGGGAGGGAGAAAACACAAATCTTGACCTTCTAGAAGGTATTGAAGAGACTCGTACCAGATGACCAGATTCAGCAGAGGACTGGATAATGAGAATAGTAAAAGTTAGCTAAGAGTTCTAAAAGATTCAAAATCACCTTTGTGAATGTATGTGTTTGTTGTCAGGAGTGTGTAGACATGTGTGCATGTGTGCCTGTGTGTGCATGTGAATGTGCATGTGTGTGTGTGTGTGAGAGAGAGAGAGTGTGTGTGTGTGTGTGTGTGTGTTTGAGTGTGTCAAGCACAGAGGTCAAACTTGGGTGTTATTTTTCACGATCTGTCCACCTTGTTTCTTCTGCAGTCTCCCATGGGATCTGGGTCTCCCATCCGGACAGGATGGCTAGACAGACAGTTCTACATATTTGCCTGTTTCCACCTCCTCAATGTTAAGATCACATGCACATACCACCATGATGCCTGGCTTCGTGTAGATGTAGGAATAGAATTGAGGTCCTTACATTTGTATGGTAAGCAGTTCATCTAGTAAGGTCTCTCTCCAGCCCCTCAAGGTCTTGTTTTGCCCTTCACTGCTCACATGTTACTAAACAATTTGGTGATCAAAGTTTATAAAATCCAGGCATCATGGCACACATCCATAGTCCAGAAATGGGCTGGAAAGCCATGAGTTTAAGGCAACCGTGGGCCACACAGAGCTTATTTAAGAAAAAAAAAAAAAAAAAGCTTGCGCTTATTTTTTTCAATGTGTATAATAGACCTGCTAGAACTTGAATTGATTGAGCTAGTTTCTGGGACTGAATATTGATATCTGAAGGGTGGGCAAAGATCTCACTTTTTGTTGATAATCTGTGTCTAGCTTTAGCTAACTTTCATTTCTTGGAAATCTCAGCTGTGTCAGATACTTGCACATGCAGGTGTGTGTGTGTGTGTGTGTGTGTGTGTGTGTGTGTGTGTGTGTGTGT
>CAJQZJ010032401.1:2719050-2752283 GCA_907164525.1 Lophiomys imhausi
ATATATATATATATATATATATATATATATATATATATATATATATATATAAAATACTGCATTCTTTATCACTTAAGACTCACTAACCATCTTGTTCTGTTTCATGCCACCCCTGGAAGAGGAATGTGAAGTCTTGCACAGTGTCCTTCATGTGCCAACACAAACACATATCTAATTTCTGTAAACAAGCTGAGTGATGGGGCTGTCTGCTCCATGAGTAGCCTCAAGGAAGCCAAGGGTTTGTTTGCTATTCCCTAAAGCAAACAGTAGCCAGACGCTGATAAAGAGACCATTACCAGAGGTTGGTCAGGGAAATGAGTTAGAGAGTCACAGGAAAAAAAAATAAAATAAAACAGAGAGGAACAGTTTACCTAGATGTTGGAATCTGAATCAAACTCTTACAGACAATTGATTTATTCCATCTAATCTTTAGTGCCCTATGCAGAATGGAAATAGGGTTTACTCCCTGGGAATCCCATAAGATTGATGTATATTGCCCATTATCATATTAAAGGAATATTTTAAATGTAGCAACAGCTGCAGCCTACTAGAGGTCACTGAAATTGGAAATGTGATGTTCTCGAACAGTTTCCAGATAAAGAGTCCATAACTTTCACCAAGAGTTTTCCAAATAATCGAATGCTGCCAATGGAATAATAGGAAGACTTTTGTAAACATTGAGCATGCCTTGATTAAAAGGCCATCTTCTAAACTAGCTGATGTTTTTAAAGTTACAAAGACAGCAATTTCTAAGTTGTCCTTCTTGAGGAGAATGTACATAGTACTTTACACTTATTTAAATACCATTCCCTTCTTAACTAATTTAAATAGATCCCTTCCATTCTTTAAAGCTCAGTTCTGGTCGCCCATCATTGAATAACTGACCAGGTAACACAGGCACCATGTGCAGACAGTTGACTTAACTTTATCCTAGCTACCAAGAAGGGGAGTGCTGACCCTGCAACTTCCTTCAGTATTCACACCACTCTAGTTGGGCATTTTGCTACTTTATGGGTTCTTCTTTTTCTCGCCAATTTCCTCTCTGGTTCAACCTCCGATCACTACATAGGAGAGAAAGATGGATAGAGGGGGGAGAGAGAGATAGAGATCCTTGAATCAATCTCTCTCTTCTTGTTTCTTCCTTGAGCACTAATACTAACAAAATGCAACCAACACCTCTGAATGACCAACAATCACTGACCCCACCTATCGAGGCTCTAGCATTTACATACCCTCTGAAAAATTCCCAGAATTCCAAACATCACACAACCACAGAGACTATCTGCAGCTGGCAAAACCACACCTCTGCTAGAGCACAAGACAAATCATAGTCCGTTATCGAGAAGCCCCATCTCCCCACATCTGAGATTAAAACAAAAACCACTTCTTATAATATTTCTGTGCTTTTTAAAGAAATAGAAGTTCCAGAATTGTCACCACACACACCACCCTTTGTACAATGTCACCGAACAACAAATATGTATCACCAATAATGACTTTTATACAGGTACATTTGTGTGTAGCATATAATGGGATCTCTACACCCTCTGTCATAGGGCAAGTGCTTCATAAATGGAAAAAGACTAAGATTTAAAATGTGGGTCATTGTGAAAATAAATGCAGCTAAGTAGACAAATTAAGCTAGTAAGAGCATGAGGACGTATTTAGAGAGGCAAGTCTAGTGTCTGCATTGTGAAACAAGTCAGCATTGGTTTCATAGGATAATATAGCTTCCAAAAACTGCATTGTTCCTTGGGACACATTTTTGTCAGGACACTGAAGTTGAAGTTTAAAAGATTAGCTGCTCTACCTAAGAAAGAAGTCTGAACCTTACCTGCATTAGCACGCCTCCTATGGTCCGACATGAAGCTCCTCACACATAAATGTACAACATAAATGTGTTGCTTCTATGGTGGCAGGCTTGGGAGAGCAGGGGAAGAAGATGCTTGTGCACAGCAGCCAGAAAGTGCCAACAGAGCTACTGATGGATAAGCTGTGTCTGAAACTTGTGCGCTCTCAAGAACTGTGTCAGTAGGCACCACGCCATTCATTTGGTGCGTGTTTGTCTTCAGGCTGTTCTGAGAAAACTGCTGATAAGCACAACTTAGCTGGAGAGAGAAGATATATACACTTTTCATTTTAAACACAGAACAAGTGGGAAACCACAGGACATATACAACTGTGGGGGCAGGAGACAGATATGCTTAGGAGAAGCTAAACAAGCTTGCTGGCTTGGTGAGACAAATCCTAGGCAGGGCACAGAGTCTAAGCAAGATAGGGGAGCACTGGGAGTGAAGGTGGCTCTCTGTTGGAAAATCAAACTGTTGTTATTTTTCTCCGATAAAGGACCATTTCTGCTCAAAGTTTGTAGATGTTCCCAACCAAAATAAGAGTCCTAATAGCTGCTTTTTGGCCAATGTATTTACATGAAACAGAATTAGGTTAAGAAACAAGACTGTGTGAGTCCTATTGTGTTGTTAACAAAGCAAAGGGTGGGACTGGCCATATCCTGAGTAGACAGCTTAGTGTGGAAGATCAGCATCAGTCTTAAAACGAGTGAGAAACACAGGACACAAGTCATCACGTGTAGTAAGGGAAGGAAGGCAGCACTACCACCTTCTTCCACTGTGTTTCAAGGAACTGCAGTTCCATAGGGTGCTAGCAGGTAATGTGTAAGAGAATCTTTACTTCCTTTGAAGCTTGAACATACATAGAGATGAGCACACTAAGCAAAACAGCTCAGAAAAAGAATTTACTCCATATACTTTAATATATTTCCCAGAGTACGATAAACAAAAACACTGGTTCTACTAAAATTATATAAAGATATAGATGCAAATGCGTATCACACATGCTACATAAAGGACATATTGCAGAGATAATATAGACAGCCTAGATGCTATGTCCCAGTGGACATTAATTCTTTGAAGACTTTAAGTAATATTACTGAAACAAAAATCTTACAGATCATAAAACCTTT
The DNA here is from genome assembly GCA_907164525.1 of Lophiomys imhausi. NCBI lineage: Eukaryota > Metazoa > Chordata > Mammalia > Rodentia > Muridae > Lophiomys > Lophiomys imhausi. Next base: position 2,722,031 of record CAJQZJ010032401.1, read on the forward strand.
TTTCTCTTATCAAACATAATATTTATTCACAATCGATTGACATATAAAGCTTAATTAGGATATGTTAGCATAGAAAAGTATTTCGTGACCATAAATGAAAATCATGAAACAAAACAAAAAACATAGTAAAAACAAAAAGTTTCAGAATACTATATGATCCATGATCCTATTAATGTACAGTAATTAACATATTTTTGGATAAAGTTTTAAAACACACAATATTATTTTCTTTGGCAAGCTTAGAGTGTGACCCATTTTCTAAAGTTTCCAAGCGTTTAAATTTCTATTAGGGTTATAACTGTAGCAAAACACCTTCAGTGAATGACAGCCTGCCCTGGTATGCTAGTGTTGAATGTTGAATATTGAATGCTGTGAGAAGGGCCCCAGGCTCCTATTTCAATTCCTAATTGGTGCACCTGAAAATATCCATTGGACTGAGCTTAGAATCACCTCCTTAATTAGTGTTGTGCATAACAAGGGGACCCAAGTCAGAGCCACATAGGCTTGTGTTTTCCCAGGCTCCAGCTTCAAGCAGTAGTCCTGAATGCTATTGAGTGTGTGATGAAAGTCCCTTTCCTTCTCAGGTGGACATGTGAGAACTCAGCAGCTAGCACACCCCTCCAGAGGGAGCTGGGGAAAGAGTGCACCTCTTAAATCACTGTAAGCCTCCCCATTTATGGACCCAGAATCTATACAAAGTTCACAAAAGCAGAGAATAAATGAGGAGTTGCCAAAGCCTAGAAGGTATGTAGTACCACAGAATGCATACATGTCAGCTATCCACATGGGATGTGGCTCTGAGGCCTGAAATGTCAAGGGGGTAAGAACTATTGAGGACCTGGAGAGTAATATTGGACCCAGTAGACCGAGCAGCATGGGCAATGCAAGTTAACTAGTTAACTGGGTCTGTATGTGTATACAGGTACTTGTGTCCCTGGGCCCATGTGCCTGTGCCCATATGAAGCACTTATAAAACATATGGGCAGAGAAAACAGTATCTGACCAAGGCCAGCTCCTCAGAGGAGGCCTGCCTTCTGGTTAGCTAGATGGCCTATCTAGAGGAAAAGTTTAAAAGTAAATAAAACAGTATGTAATTGAGTTCTGACTGCTTGGATAGAGCCTGGCACAGAGCCTGGAAAATGGGCACTTAATACGTGTTTATTGAATTTAATTAGATCTATAAGCCATCAGAGAGTTAGACAGGAGAACTCTGCTGAGTTATACAGGAAATGAGGATTCTTAACAGGCAACCACACACCAAAACAATGGCAGAGGTGGTGAAATGAGTCTTTGGACAGTTGGAGAGAAGATGATTTGCTTTTTTTTTTTTAAATAAAGAAAAGGCCAAGAGCTATGATCAATAGTCATTGTAAGCCTTTATCTTATTAGCTTAGAAGGTAAATGACCATCAGAGTAAGTCCTAAGGATCTTGGTTCCTGGCTAAAAAGATGAGACCTGAATGTAGCACAGTGACATTGAGTGAGGTGTTTGTCCCACGTCAAGCATGACACCATCACCTTACAGAAGTTTCAGGGTTTAGTGGCCTGCTCGCTGTGAAAGTTACAGGACCATACTTGAGATTCCAAAAGCAGTTCCTTCATCCTCAAAATCTAGTTGGACATTCTCCCTGTCATAATAAATAAGTAATGGTGATCATGACATAATTTTATCCACATACTATGATTGAAAGTCATAGATAATTGTACTTGGAACCATTTAAACTATTAGCTGTAGTAAAATTAAAAAGTGTCTGTGTATCTGTGTATACACAGATGTATTTGCCACTTTGAGACTCCTATATAATATATGAAGTCTAGTGAAATAGGTGAACATTTACTCAAGGTTGGAGAGTACTGATCTGGAGAGGCAAAAATGATACTAAACACATTGGTGCCATTAACAGTGATGAGGAGGAGGAAGACGAGATGGTGATCTGTATTGAGATAGGTAAGTCTTCTTCAAAGGAACTTTCACTCTCTGGTGTTCATATAGCCAGCATCTAACAAGCCCTCATTATATGGCCGGCCTTGTATGCTTTAACTTACTGCTTAAATATCAATGTGCCTGTCCAGTTTCCTTGGCTGGAAATAGCAACCGTCTTGGTGCATTATGACAGAGATGAGACAGTGATAGCCCTACCTAACATGTAACTTATATCCCTCTCTTCATCACAGGGTCTCAAAACTGCTAGAGCCGAAAGCAGAGCTCACTTCTACCATGGGCTCTGTATCAGTCGTGGGTTCCAGTACAATGTCAGGCCAGCTAGCCATATTCATTTGTATATGTATTCACTGCTTGATTGAGAAAGCACAGCCTAAAGAATATGGCTCTACACATTTTGGTTAACGTAAGCACAATGCTAAAAGAATGTGGCCATGGGCCTTTGCTTCTTGCTATTGTTTACAGTGGAGATCTAAAGAACATTTTTGAACCATGGCTTGTGTAAGTTGGACTATTCATTAGTCATGGAGTGTTATAAACTCAAAGGAAAAAATTCCAATTAGGAGTAAAGGAAGAAAGAGCTTGCTTATATCTTCTATTACACTTTCCTTAGATTAATATGCCATTCTCCTTTCTTCATATAATATAATCCAGGCCCTTCAAATTCCAATGTGATTCATACTCATTGAATTTCACCCTTCATTTCACTTCATCAAGGCACTTTCTTTTTTGATCCTGGAATGATGACTCTAGATAAGAAAATCCCCCTTGAAATGGTCCCACACAACACATTCTGGCAGGGCCTCTCCAGGACAGTGTGGGACTTAGTATCAGGACTTGTTTTCCTCCCAAAGACAGATACCACCAATGTTACCCTTCCCTTGCAATGGAAATCATCACTTGGCCACAGAAGCCAGCCACAGAGGATTTGGCAAAGTGGGTGTAACCTCTGCTCTCTCCTCGCCAGTGAGAATCCCACCGCAGATTTCCATCTGTTGGTGACCTCCATCCCAGATTACCTCAATGCCCTTTCTCAGAGCTATGGTTAAGGACCTCCCAGAAGCTCCAGCTGTTGGTACAGAATGCATTGGTTGTCTAGCTATTAACAGTCATAGGCTCACATGATGAGTGGCTCCACAGCCCCATGCGGCTGGCTGTCCCAAGTCCTTTCACCAGTCAGAGTCACAGGTTTTTGAAAAACACGTTGGGCTCATTCCTGCATTGTAAGTTGTAAGCATTCACAGAAGTCCACTATTTTCTAAGCAAGGAAGTGGGTTAGATGGAGCTACAGGGAGAATGGACATTTGCAAAGAAGTGCTTGAGCCAGTTCCCCAGCATCACATGATTGACTTTGCAAGCAGTAATGGAGGCATGGTTCTCTCTGAGAATTGACCATAGCTGTGCACAAGCCTGTCAGTGAAGGCTGGAGGTTCCACAAGATGGCCTTTCAATCTTAAGTCAAGGGGGACAAAACAGTACTCTTAACTTTTTCTCCTTCTGGTCATCACTGATAGCTAAGGTTGCTAACGCTGTTGCCCACCATCCCAGATCTATGGAGAATGTCAATCAGATAAGAAATATCCAAAGACAATGTCATTACTACTGAACATTTTATTTGAAAGTTTGTTTCTATAAAGTTCTTGCTTGTAATTGGAATCAGATCCTCCAGTGTTCTAGTCATAACCTGGTGGTACTGATGCCACTGGCCATCATGCTGATCCATGTTCATCCAGAAGTTCGGATTATTCCAATTATCTATTATGAGCATTAGAAAACAATATGGAAAGAGTAATTGAGAATAAATGTGCTACCACTGCCATTTCACTACATGAAGGTTTGCTAAATTAGTTCACTCAAGAATTGTCACAATGATGGCTTTCTTCTCAGAGAAGCCAGTTAGGACTGCTGTCAGCAAAACTGAATTGCACTCAGAGGCAACAATCCATATGTGAACGGGAAAGATTATAAAGAGTAGATAGAATGATAATAGATAGGTAGTAGTGAAGGGGAAATTACTAGGGAAACAATCTATATAGTCTTGTCTTCTAATTCAATGACTGCTTATAAGATGAGGAAGTTTAACAAAGAAAATGAATTTAGCTCTAATCATGTGACTGCTGTTTTATGCTACAAAAGATTTTTTTAAAATAAAAGTTATTGTTCATTGGTCAGACTTTCCTGGGAGGTTTATGAAAAAAAAGACTCTAAGACAAATGGTCATATTCACTGTAAATAATAAAATAAAAAAGTGATCTGCTACATAAAATAATAAAATAAATTTAAACATTTTTTATTAAAAAGATGTCAAATATCATATACAAGGATGTGCTTTGACCAAGGTGGCAACTCTATCTCCCCAATTTATCCTCATGATTCATTCCCTGTAATGATCTAGGGTTTTGGCATGGTCTCTTCATTGTTTCCTCTGCATAACAGCCCTTATCCCCATTGTGGTCCCCACAATGCTGTCGGCCTGTCAGCAGGTACTCAATGTCAGCAGTTACTGTGAGGGTGATGATTCTGCCAATGGCTGCACCACCCTCAGAATTCTGCCTCTCTGCAACCAACACCAGGGTCGGTTTCCCTCTCTCGTGTTCCCGTGCATCTAAACATCCCTCAGAGTCAGCACACAAAGAACGTTGCATTGGCTTCTCTGGATCCTTTCATAACATTCTAGGTTGACTGCAATTTCTAAAAGTTAGTCCTAGGAAAGGCATCAGTTCATAGTTTTCAAATAATCTGAGGCAAAAGTTCACAAGAGAGATGTCCACCACACACACAAACACACACACACAGACACACACACACAACCAAATGCAGTTTTGTAAAAAGAAATGTTAGAAAGTCTGACCTTAGCTGCTTCTCTCTTGGCTGTTGGAATTCTTGCTTCTGGACACTGGCAGAGAGTAACTGAGTGCAGCATTTCACTTACGCCATTCTTTTGCTTAAGATGAAGATGAAAGACTGTTCATCCCTTCTTTTCCTTCTTTCCTGTCACCTTCTCTGCTTTTCCATCATTTTGGTTTGTATGTTACTCTTTCACTGGTTTATGGCTGAAGCCATATTGTCACATCTTTTCCTTGAACTATGCTGATGGACTGTTACTATCTAGCTATTCCTATCACGTGACTCCTGTTAAAATTCACCCATTAAATTTTTTTTCTATTCATTTCTTTGTTCGAAGTTGACTGAGAGCTGTGATCTCCTTTATGATCTGTATCACGCACCATCTGAGTAAATTCAGTGGCCCTAGGGAGGCTGTGGGTCACAGTGAACTTCACAGTAGGAGGGTCACTCAATAGAGGAACAGAACTTACATCTATTAGCAAATAATTATCAGCCCAAAGAACCCAATACAAGTAACTGGGCAGCAACAAGTGCTAACAAGTAAACCCCATGGTGGGAAATATTAACAAAAAGCATATAAAATCAATCCCTTAATAGCCAGTTAGAAAACATAACATAATATTTTTTTTTTACATAATATATTTTAACCAGAATGGCAATGCATATTTTCTAGGATAATTTCATTTTTAGAAAAGGATCATCAAATTACTAAAATAATTACTTAGAAAACTAATAGCTTGGGAATGGGATTGAGTGTAAATGTCTGGAGAAGATTCACTCCAGAGACAGATAGATAAGCCCAGATGAGGAAATAAAGAGCCAAGGCAAGGCCATAGGGAACCAAGTCTAATCTCTACCAGAAAGCAACAGCCAGCAGACCACAGCACAGGAGCAATTGTAGATTAAAAAAAAAAAAATTGGTACTTCCTACTTTTCTTCAATTTGTTGACTGTTGCTTTCTGGTAGAGATTAAATGCTTCTCAGAAATGCCCTTAGGCCATGAGTATTGATTAAGAGTTTTCCTTTCACAAACGCTGGTTTAGGAACGTTATAGAGGTAAACCTAATAAATTTTATTTGCCACCATAAAGTGAAAAGGTTGCCTGCCCCCAAGATGTTTTAGAAATAGAAATTCTTCTGAAATGAAAAGATTGGTCTACTATAATGCTATTGAAAATTCCAGGGAGATTTCTATTGACTCATGAATAGATAAAACAACTTTAAAAATTAAAAATTAATAGCAAAGGGAAGGCACATAATTCTCATTGTTAAAAAAGCTGCATTGAACAAAAATTTAAAATATTTGTTACACAATCCCACAAATGGTTCAAGAAGGAAGAGTCAAAGACGGATCCTTACCAAGTTTATATTACAAACAGCAATGAACATCAATGAATCATAAAGTGTTAGAGTTATCAATTCATTAATTAAAAGATATATATGTATTTATCAGAAATCTTTCACTAATATTTTCTCATGCCATAGAGTCAATTGTATGCATGAAGCTATACAAAAACAGATATGTGTTTATACATATTTGGGTGGGAAAGTTCTTTTAAAGGCCAAACATCAACAAGAAATACAAAAGTGAGATAAATTCAAATATATAAAATTTTAAGAAAATTTAACATATTATATAATTCAAAGAGAAAAAAGAGCAAATCTAAGCAACTTAATCATACTTTAAAAACCAGGAACCAGGAGCTGAAGAGATGGCTGGGCAGTTAAGCGTCCTCGCTTCTCTTCCAGAAGATCCAAGTTAGGCTCCTAGCGCTTGTATTGGGCAATGGACACTTACAAGTGTAAGTCCATCTGTAGAGGATCTGATTCTTCCACAAGCATCACTCACATGCACAAACTCACACACAGACTCACGTATCTTCACATAATTCTTCAAAGTGAAAATAAAAAAATATTTTTTTAAATTAAGCAAACAAAAACTGAATGCCTACCACAAACATTTGAGAAGCAATGAATCTAAAAGGAAGAACCCTTCTGACATGGGCAGGATTCCATACACAGAATCAATGCACCTTATCTTTTTTTAATTAAAAAAAATAGTTTTTACTAAAATAACTATGCAGTAACACAGGATCTCACCCACTTGAACGATGTGCTGTATTAAGTAGGATTCAGAAATCACCTCAATACTGTGGGTTCATTCAATCTTAACCCGCGGAGAAGACTGGTTCCTTTGTCAGTTCACTGTGTTTTAGTCTGCTGCCTTTCACCTACTCTAGAGAGCTATACATTTGCATTACTCGGGCCTTTGTGGATATCACATTGTATCAGACTCTACTACAATTGGGTCTGTTTTGGCATCGAGAGCACATAGAAAACATGGCAAGAGATGTCATGTCATGGTTGGCTTAGCCAACTATTTGGTTCAACTGACTTTCAGGATTGCCAGACCAAAGCACACCAAAACTCTCTGTCTTACACCAAATGCCCTTTCACCTATTCTAGTTGGAACTTCTAGCTCCCTTACCAGGATCCATTTTTCAAATACTTGTTCTCCTACCTAGTTAAGTTCCAGAGCACCTTTGGGACACTCTTCCTGGAAGGGCAAAGACGTCTATCTAAAGACAGTTAGATGAAGCACCTGAACATCAGCTACAGGGTCATCTCAAACCACTTTCTCCATCCTGGCAATCAGCTTAGATTTGCCTGGCTCTGCACTTTCCTACTTCAAAGTAATTATGCTACATTTCCTAAATTCTAAGAAACACTATTTATTCTTTTCATTTTAATATTTTTGAAATTGAACTTTTATGTGAATTTGCTCCTGCATATTACCTTGCATCCCTCCTAATTGAAACATAGCAGTCCTTTCAAAAAAGGCAACAGGCTTATCTTTTATTAAACTTGAAAATACACACACACTTACACACACAAAACCACAAAGCAGCCACTCATTAAAGGTTATTTTTTCCTCCCAAAGGAACAATCTCTTCCTTATGGGAGAAGATGTAATATAAAATAAAATCTTACTAAAATATTGTTAAATGTCCTTCTTTAACCTTTGACCAATCCCTGTGTACTTCTAAAGGAAGTTCATAATAAAATTTCCTTTCTGGAATTCTTAGGAAAATCATTATAGACAAGCTAGCGAAGCATTTAAGCACGTAGACCTTAGAAAGGAGGTTCTTTTGCAAGGAGACACCTACTTTGATCAAAACAAGCTGCTGTTCAGCGAGGTGTGCTTAAGAGGCAACCTAACTGTGTCCGTATGTGCTGATTGCTCAGTGCCCACACTGCACCTGTCATTAAGAGCTTTTGCACATTGCCCCACTGGATGTCGGCAGTCATTTAACACCTACCCTTCGCAAGAAACGGCGGCGGGAGAAGCCTTGTTGACTAATACCCAACCTTCATGCTACCTGAATAACTAAATGCAGGGGCAAGATGAGATGCTCAGAGGCTCTCCCTAAAAGCTACAGAGAACCCTAAAATTGGGTTCCTGGGACAAAAGGCAACATAAATTCCTACACATGGTTTAAGGAAATCTCAAGCTGGTACCTAGATTCTTTGAAGCAGAAGAATAATAGCAGGGGAACGAGGTCAGAAATTTGGGTGAAAGAGACCATTGTCTGGGTCAAAGGTTAAAAAATTTTTTATTGGAAAAACTAGTTGTCAAACTGGTGTCTTTCTAGAAAAGGCAAGCACTTGAATTTCCTTCATCTATGTAATCTTGGGGAAATCTTATAGCACTCACTCATGCCTTGGGATCATGTCCTGCATACAGAAGGATGGTGTAGGGGGAGAGAGGGGAGAGACAGGAGAGAGGAGAGTGTGGGTGGCAGAAAAAAACATGCCAGCCTCAGACTCAGTACAGAGCTAGAACTGAGGGTGGTTGTGGGGATAACAAACTTAGGAGGTGTTGAAAGAGGACAAATTAGAAAAGGTTTAACTGCTACCTAGTTACCAAGAAGGAAGCAAAGCATTTGTTTTGTGAAACAAAGGAACAAAAACATTTGTTGGCTTGTTGCCTGCTGAGGAGTTGCTAGGGAAATGATGTGGGCAAGAAAAGCAAAGGAAGGGTTACTGTAGAGTGCCTTGGTTTTCCATAGTGTTGGGAACACATAGCTAGGCCAACCATGAAAAAACATCCCTTGTCAAGTTTTCTATGTGCTCTTGATGCCAAAACAGACCCAATTGTAACAGAGTCTGATACAATGTGATATCCACAAAGCCCCATGTAATGCAAATGTATAGCTCTCCTGCAATGGAGCTCCAAGAAGAGCTTATATTTTCTGGACTCTTTCCAAACTCTTTCACCTGAGACAATTAAAAAAAAGTAAACTTAGATTCTGTGAGGTATAAAACAAGCACAATTTGCTTACCACCCTTTTATAGAACTTAGTTGTGAGCGGAGATATGGAAGGGTCTTGTCCACAGGCATCTCCAACTGCCCAAGAATAGGACCCAGAAACACATATCTTCAGACTCTAGTTTTGTGCCCTTCCTTCCAAAATGTACCTATGTGACTCTCCCAGCAAGCTCCTGAATGAAAAGCCCATCATGCAGACAACAGAGCATTGGTTGTATTCTGTGCCTCAATTGAGAAACTCTCAACATACCAGGCCATTTTTGAATAGAGGAGGGAAGTGAAGTAGACGGATGGGAACTGTTCTCGGTGTGGTCCAGAGCCTTTACTAGGGGAAGTGGGCCTTTCCGGCCAGAGTTGTGCCAGGAATTCCTATTTCCTCTTATAGTAAAACCCTGTTTATAAATATATATGCACCCATGCACAAACACACACATCCTTCAAACAGCCAAAGCAGTTCTGAATCCACAGAAATAAATAAAGAAAGCAGAATGACAGAGACAGATCCATGGAGAAACATTTTTAATTTTTTAAGGAAACATTTGTCTGCTTTGGGCAGCAACAGTCAATTCTCAGTGAAAGGAAACCTGTACTTAGGCAAAACTTCCTTGGGATTAATTATTACCGTATTTGAAATCCAAATGACTTGACGCATCATTAGATGGTAAGTGTAGGCCAGCAAATAAATATCCACTCTGCCCAGCAGAAGACAGGTACCTGCACCAAGTTCAAAGGCCCACGAACTTACCACATATGCACATTTAGCCATCTTTAGAATTTTGATGATGACGAAAAGTTGGATGCAATCGCAAAGCCCAAGTAGGCAGCCAGCACAGCCTCAGGCTAATTAGCAGAAACCACAGGTATAACCAGCCGCCGGCCTTCACGTAACCAATCCTGAAGCCAGATGGAAAAACATACCTCAGTGCTCCTCATTGAAATTCTGCCTCTGGCCTTATAAAGAGTGTACTGTGTGAGCAGCAAAGCCTGGGCTGAGGCATTTGGGGCCAATCTATGAGATAGCTTTCCAAGTGACCACTCATTGTAAGCAGCCCAGCAAACAGGACTTTGTAATTGACACATGATTCCAGACCCGCTGTGAGCTGACTAGAGTACAGAAAAGACCAGACAAATACAGACTCTCATATGAAGTAAATCAACCAAGAAGTGTTTTATCAATAAAATTTCAATTGCACCTCACATGCATATCACTCAAAAGACAAAAGCACTGGAACACCTCTCATCCTCTTTAGAACATATGTCACTTTTTTTTTGCTATTAATAGAGTTCAGACCTCAAACACTTATGGACTTAATATGTGTTATTTGAAGATGGTGGCATTTGTTGACTTGAATTCATGCAGTTGGTTTACAAAGGGTTCTCTTTGCACCATCTGACTTAATGTGACTCAAGCCACAACCTTTTTCATGAGGGAAACATTTAATTATTTAAATGGATTTTGCAACGATTTGGTACTATACTTCATATATGCTAGCACTCAGTGTTTTTAATATTTCCAAGGTCCTAATTCAACCTAAATCTGCTTTTTTTTATTTTGAGCAGGATTTGTACAGATGGCTGTAAAATATCTAGTGAAGAATAAGATTTGATCACTGCAAGAACCAGAACACAAAAGAACATTCAGTCACTACTCTTCTCTTACAGAAAATAACAACATATAGAGAACATCTATTAACAGCTATAATATTTTTCTAGAACTGAAGAGAGGAGTTTAAAAAAAGAGAGAGAAACAAACAAAAGGCTAATAATATAATTTCATGGTTTTCAAAAGATTGACAATGGATGGTAGGATGTTTCATGACAAGTATAGGACAAGTTTCTGAAGCAAGTTCAGTTTACTAAGATATATTATCAGAAACTCTTACTTCTTTATAGCTGCACTGGCTTCCCGATTTATGCTAGTTTTCCATCACCATAAAAAAATACCTGAGATAGTAAACTCTCAACTCTGTCTCCAGCACCATGTCTGCCTGCATGACACCATGCTTTCTACCCTGGTAACAATGTACTAAACCTGGAAGGCAGCACAAATTAAATGTTTTCTATCAAAGAGTTGCTATGTTCATGGTGTTTCTTCACAGCAATGAAAACCCAGACTAAGGCACTTCTAGCTTTATTGTCCACTTTGATGGTCACACTTACAGTAGCCACCTTTCCTAGTGATACAAGAACAGAGGAATTGAATGTGGTATATAGGCTATGGAGGTTAATACTGGCAACTTGATAAGATCTAGAATTACCTAGGAGATAAGCCTCTGGGTAAAACTGTGAGGAATTATGTAAATGAGGTTAGCCTCTGGGCATGCCTGTGAGAGATTATCTAGATTATGTTAATTGGTGCAGGAAGACACAGACTAATTATGAGGGAACCTTTCCTTCCTTCCTTCCTTCCTTCCTTCCTTCCTTCCTTCCTTCCTTCCTTCCTTCCTTCCTTCCTTTCTTTCTTTCTTTCTTTCTTTTTAGGTTTTTCAAGACAGGGTTTCTCTGTCTATCCTTGACTGTCCTGGACTCACTTTGTAGACCAGGCTGGCCTTGAATTTACAGAGATCCTCCTGCCTCTGCCTCCCAAGTGCTGGGACTGAAGGCGTGCGCCATCACGCTATGAGATACAGTCCTGGACCAAATTGAAAGGAGAAAGCAAGCTCAGTACATTTGTACACCACTGTCAATTTTTACTTCCAGCACAATGTGCCCCAGCACCTCATGATTGGAAGCCCTGATGGACTGTGCCCTCAAGCTGTGCACCGAAATAAACCCTTTCTCCCTTAAGTTGCTTTTGTCAGGCATTTTGTCTCAGTCATGAGACAAGTAACTAAGTCAGAAAGCGCCGCAGAAGAGAATATATGCCTCCAATCAACTAATAACAGGAAGATGAATAAAAATTAAATGACCAGGCTTGAAGCACATAGAAAGAAGAAAAAGTCAAAAGAAAGCAAATGAAAGAATAAGGAAATGTCTACATAAATTTCAGATACGTTCTGACACCCACTTAACCACTTCCCCCAAAGCTTTTATTTATTCTAAGGACTATGTACATTAAAGAATATCAAACTTTTACTTCTAAATGACTCAGACAAGATTACACTTAAATTTTATAATAGAAGTAGGTTCTAGAAAAAGCCAAATGATGGTGATAATAATAACAATAACAACAATAATAATAAATAATTAATTTTTCTAAGAAACATGGGTGGCTTCTAACCTGGACCACAGAGAATAATTTATTTTCCCTTATTGTTCCTTGTTAAGTAAATTATTAATACAGAACATGACATCGGAGACAACTAACCAAGGAATCTGAAAGATTCAAAGAAATCAGGTTTGCAGCATAAAGAAATAACAAGAAGACAAAATAGTGGGGATATAGGGATATAAGGACAAAGAAGAGCAGATTATTGTATCTACTTTTAGACTAAGCAAGCAACAACCATTAAATACTTTACATTTGTATGGATTATTGTATATTGATAGAAATTTAAGGTTATATTTACTACAGCATACTATACATAAGTTTCAACTCTTGTTTAAGGCATTGCACTTATGCAACTCATTTAAAAATACTAGTAATGGTACAACCACACCATCTAAGTGTCTTATTCTACTGGGCACATAATCATTTTCCAATCAGTCGGTAACTCTGCTGGCTTCTTTGGGAAATTGCGGCTTCAAGACCTTAAAAATCTTCTGGAATTTCACCAGTTAGAAAGAATACCAATACAGAAAAATAACACAGTTTTAAATCTAAGCTTATATTTAACCAGACCCATTCTGTGCAACCTATACTAATGCCAACGAAGAGTGTTCTACAAAAGAATTTGTTTCATAGTAACTGTTAGGCAGAAAGTAGGGAGAAGCCTCAAGTCTATCTATCCAAGGACAGGGTTCAGGAGTACTTACAGTATAAAGAAACAGAGTGCTCTGAGGTGTGGAGAAGTAACAAAAGTGACTCATCTGTGGTCCATCATGCCTCCTTAAACTTCATGACCCTTCATAGGAAGTGTGTTAAGAAAATGGCACACATGATCTGAGTGTGGAATTTTCTGCCCTGTGTTATCAAAAAAACCATTCATCGAGCCCAGTGTGTGTGGTTCCAATGTGTTGACATAGCCTAGAGTGATCTCTAAGTTCCTAACAACTCCCTTAGACAACCATTATGCTGGAGTTGGTATGGATCATGGAGTGCTGGGGATGTACTGCTGAGTTTTGTGACCTGTACAGTTGCTAATAAAGGAAGAGAGGGTTTTGTAGAAGCTTTTGCTTTCAAAGTTTTCACTGTGATGACACATGACCATGGTCAATCCTTTTTCCTGAATTTGGCTTTCTATCTTTCTAATTTTGCTGTTTCCCTCATGAGAATCACAGATTGGGAGATTCCGCTGTCAGGGTTTCAGCATTCTGAAGTGTGTTCTTTTGGGGTTGTTTCAGCATTTAAGGATTTTGAATTTTCTGCAGTTCAGTGTTGGGAGATTTTGGATTGTGTCTTTTAGAATTTATGGTCAGAGTTGCCCCAAAGTTTCCATGTGGCAAGAAGTGTGTATTTACTAAACAACCAAGCAATGGGGAGCAGAAATGCCTGGGTCCAGTTCTGGAGCAGGGCTCTCAGGCTTATGGTAATGGAAAGGAACTGCCTTTCTTGCTGTGAACAATTTAATGTTAAAAAAAGTGTTAATTTTAGAAAGGTAATAGTAAGTACTGTGTTTTACATTCCAGTGGTGTCCCTAATACCAGGGGATGTGTTGACTCCTTCCATGTTGCTTTAGAAGTATGAATTTCATTGCACATTAGACAAAAAGAGAGAGAATTCAATATTTTCATCCAATTGACTGACTGTGAGATCCCCACTCATCCTTCAAACTCCATTTCTAAGTCAAAACAGACACAAATACAGATGGTAGCTAACTTTAGACAGTGCAACTTGCTTTTTTTTTTTTCAAATTTAGGATGGTGGTGTTTTGAATACATTTGAGATAGGCAAAGACAAATGCTTTCCTGTCTCCCTGGATTTTCATCTAGTGACAGAGCTGAGTCAAGGAGCTTCTGTGTATCAAATAATCAGTAAACATTGGGTTTATTATCCAGTTGAAGAGCGCGCAGTCTTAACAGCACTACCCACTAAGTCAGCATATAAAACAAAGCCAATAGACTTCATTTTTCCACAGTTCAGAGTTTCCAAATAAGAGCTTAATTTACTAACTTCGCATTTCACATTAACACTGTGAAATCACTCTGACCAGAGGCCTGGTTTTGTTTTATTCTTAATGACTATGCAGCATAAATGCCAATATTTGACAGATGCCTGCCAATGCCACACGTGTCCCATGGTGGGCAACTACTCCCAGAAACCTGCATGAGAATTTTCCCAGCAGAATCTTGAGCACACTGTGTGATCTTCTAATGTCGCTGCTGCTATTCTAAAGGACCACCCTTGATCTTGAACTTCTGAAATTGTCATACATCTAGGGTGCCGTGTTGCACAGAATAGTATGGTAGCAAGAACTTACATATAAGGTGGTGAGCTCGAAATATACTGCTGTTGTTGAATTCTGCTGAATTAATAGAATAAAAAAATGGCTCATGAATCAGGCAGCATCTCTAACTAGAAGGGGTTCAGGCATTACGGGAAGACAATGTGGACAGGCAATGTGGGCAAGCAATCCTGGCAGACAATAGGGTAGGCAACATTTATAGACAAAGAAAGGAAACAGGGTACAATGGCTGGGAGGTCACAGTTCTATGGTTGCCTTACTTGGACCTGATGTGAGAAGCGAGCAACCCATGATTGGCTGAAGCTTAGCTGTTGTTTGGTTTTATTTTAAAACTTGTAAACAGAATATGCTTTCTTCTGTGGCTTGCTTATTTTCCTTTTAACCAAGTTCCAAAAATTCATATATATGTTTTTCATTAATTTTTATGACTATGGTATGTTAGAGTTTATTATCATACCTTGTTCCATCCCCCCCCAGTAGGAACTTATTTTAATTGCTCTTAGGGTTTACTATTACAAACAACACCACTGTGAGCATGCCTTCATTTTCCTTCTTGTGAACAAGTGAAGAACACAGCTAAAATACATTCCTGTGGACTGACTCCTGGGCTCAGGGTAAGTATGTGCGAAGCTAAACATGTGATACTGAATGGTTCCAAACCCACTGTTCTGGTTTCAGTGTCCACCAGCAGAATTCAAGCACTGTTACTATTTTAACATTTTATACTCTCGTGTGCACTCAGTAGTTCCCAACCATTTAATTTTTCTCCCATCAAGTGCTTATAAAACAGTTGTAATTTTCCTCTATTCTTCCTTCTCTTTATGTCTAACGATTTTGTTCACTGTTTTATATTGTTCTGTTAACTCATCTTCATTGTTTCCTCAAGAATGTTGTGTCTTCTAGGGTGAGAACACTCCAGGAGAGGCTGTTTTGCCTCTTCAGGGGGATGCCCTGGGCATACAGGTTTGCAAAAGCGCTGCTAGGAGAAATTTTTGTGTATGTGTCTACTGGCACCCTGTTGGCCCCAGACTAGATGGGATTTTGTTGTTAATTGTTGTTTGGGGTATTGTGTGTGTGTGTGTGTGTGTGTGTGTGTGTGTGTGTGTGTGTGTGTCTGTGTGTGTTTCTCTTGAGACAGGCTCTCTCATTGAATTTGAAGCAAGGCTGGCAGTCAGCAATAACCAGTGATCATTCTGTGTTCAAGCCTGGCAGCTATGAAGTTTCAGGCATGCATAGCCAAAGCAGGCCTTTATTTATTTATTTTTTTTTTTAATGTGGTTTCTGGAACCCAAAATCAGGTTAATCACTCTCACCCACTGGGCTATCTCCCTAGCCTTCCCCTGATCAGTTGATCAGTTTTTCCATTTTTGTTTTGTTTTGTTTGTTTGTTGAGACAGGTTTTCTCTGTGTAGTCCTGACTGTCTTGGAACTCACTCTGTAGACCAGGCTGGCCTCAAACCCACAATGATCCACCTGCCTCTGCCTCCAGAGTGCTGGGATTAAAAGCATGCACCACCATGCTGGGATCAGTTTTTTCATTTTCATTTGAACAGACACCTTATGTCTATATTGTAGGCCCATTGTTTACTGTTCTGGTAGTAGATTTCTTTTGTATGTCTGCCCTTGGAGAGGTTCCTTTTTTTTTCATTTGGTTTCTAATTGAGTTTACCATGGGAAGAAAAAAAAGGACAGGTGCTACAATTGTTACCCCTACCTCTGTCATCGAAAATAAGTATTCCCTGGTTTTGAAACATGTCTAGAATGTTCTCTACAGATGGTCCACTCTTCAGGTACATGTGAAATCAACACTCAAAGCCTGATGGGCTCTGCCCAGATGTTCATATTAATAAAAAGATGGCCAAGACAATAATTGGAAATATGGTAGATGATGAGATAAAAACCAAGAGATAGAGGCTGGAGGATGAGGGAGATGAGCGGATAGTGGCCGAGTTAAATCAAAGCTAAAGATGTATGAAAAAAAAATTCATGGAAACTCACTATCAAGTAAACTAATTTCATAATACAACTTAAAAAAGAGTTTGAACAGAGTTATCCCGCATGGGTGCTGCTCCCAGACGACACAGGTTATTAAATCCAAGTTGTAGTATAATTCATGTGGGGCAGAGAGGCCCTAGAAATCTCCAAAATCAACACAGGCTATTGGCATTGCCCAACTACATGGTAAGACCCTATTACCAAAAACACTACAGACTTTAGTTGTAGGACAGAGAGAAATCAATCTCAAACTTACCAGGAAACTTCTTCCCTGCTATCTAGCTTTCAGAATGCTGAGAAGTACTATGGAGGCCACTGCAGGACATATCAAAGCTCTGGAAGCGTCATACGTCAATACTGACCTGCTGGTAAGACGGATCCACTGAACATTAGCGGCACAACTAACTGCTCTCTGATTGGAGTTGAGGCCATCTCCACAGAAAAGAGTTTCATGCCTTGTACTGCAATCCTAGCTAAAAGCCCATAGCCGGCTAGGTAGGTCATGGGTCCTAGAACAGAAGCTGCCATCGGTATTTTGTTAAATGGTCATGTTGTCAAATTGCCTTCTAAATAATTACCCTTATATCCACAGATAAATGCTGTTTTAAACTTTGGTCAGAGAATTTTCTGTTTGAAGTAGGCAATTGAGATTCATAAATAAGAAACTGTGGGTGCTCAACCCTAAATGGGACATCTTTATCAACCCATTTCACTTTCTGCCCTTAACTAAGAGACAGGAAAATTTTTGAAAGAGTGCATAGAAAGAATAGAAGAACTGTAAGGTAGGGAAGAGTGCTCTGAATGATGGCCTTTGGGACATTAAGTGATGATTGCATTCATGAGCTCATAGAAGTTGTGGTTGCCTACACAAGACCTGCACACAATCAAGTGAGCCAAAATTCTAATACAGGTCAGTGAGGTGCTCTGTAGGCCCCGCCTCTTACTGAGGAGATATTAGGGATGAATAGTTGAAGTTGGAGGAAGAATCATTCTTCTTTGAGAGTGTGGTCACTGATGTGTTTTTATGCTCCAGTGGACTGTCCCATGCACATAAAGATAGAGATGGACTGGACCTAGGGCATTATAAAATAAAAAAGGAGAAGGTAGAGGAAGAGGAGGAGAAGAGGCAAAAGACAGGAGGAGGATGTATTTAGATGATATGGGGGTCACTAAAGGGGGAAATGTAGGGTGGATATCATATATTTCATTTATGAAGGGTGTATATCATATATTTCATTTATACATGTGTGAAATTACCAAAGAATAAAAAATTATAATAAAATTAAAAGAAAAAAAGAAACAATGATGGAGATAAAGTCCCTGTGTTTGGGAAATATTCTGGTTGAAAGGCAGGTAGGTGTTTAATTCTTCACTAATTGCTGTTTGACAAACTTCGTTTTAAATGAACACTCAAAGTAAAGCAGGAAGGGCTGCTACACGAGGAATAATAAAAGGGAAATTAATTTGTTTTGTTGGTAAATGATGAACAGACCTCATATAGATGCATATTACCGCAGAAAAAGGCAGTGGAATCATTCTATCTTATAAGGACATAGCAATCCTACAATGTGTGCAGTAAGTAACAGAACATCAGATGCATCAAGACACATAAAACTAAAAGGCTAAATCAATACATGGTTATAAATGAGAACTGCAACACTCATAAATATATCCATAGGGATATAGAATCTAATACCATTAAACAGCTTGACTTAATTAATATTCATGTAATACCACCAAGTAAAATCCGTATAAAATATATCTCCTTTTCTAATAGAAATGTAATTTTCATGACGATATATCATATTTAGACTGCAAAATGAGTTTCAAAATACATTTTAAAAATTATAGCTGGGCGGGTGGCGCACGCCTTTAATCCCAGCAAGTTGGGAGGCAGAGTCAGGCAGATCTCTGTGAGTTCAAGGCCAGTCTGGTCTACAGCATGAATTCCAGGACAGCCAGGGGCTGTTCACAGAGAAACACTGTCTCAAAAACTATCCAAACCAAACCAAAGATAAAATTATGTAAAGCATGTTCTCTGGTGTCAGTGAAGTTAAACCAGAAACCAACAGTGATTTTAAAAACTCTGAAAAGAATCCTCACATACATAGAAGTTAAGGAGTACATTTCAAAATACTTGTGATTGAGGAAGAAGAGACTATAATTTATATGCGATATTAAAAACACACATATTAAAACACAGGAGAGTGGCCACCTCCGGTAGCAAGTCAGGACACCCAGTGGAAGGATAAGGGCATCAATCCACCCACCCACAAAACCTTCCACCGAAAATTTGTCCTGCCTACAAGAAGTGCAGGGACAAAGATGGAGCAGGAACTAGGGAAATGGGGAAATGGTGGCCAATCAATGACTGACTGAACTTGAGACCCATCCCCTGAGATTCATCCCATGGACAAGAACCAATCCCTGACACAATTAATGATACTCTGCTATGCTTGCGGGACAGGAGCCTAGCATAACTGTCATCTGAGAGGCTCCACCCCGCAGCAGATTGCAACAAATGCTGGGACCCACAATTAAACTGAGCTCAGGAGTCTTGTGTAAGAGCTAAGGGAAGGATAGAGGGACTTGGAGGGGACAAGAACTCCACAAGAAGATAGAGTCAACTAACGTGAGCCCTTGGGGGAATCACAAAGAATGATCCACCAGCCAAAGACCATGAATGGGCTGGACCTAGTGCCCCTCCCCCACACTTATGTAACGGAAGTGGAGCTTGGTCTTCATGCAGGTCCCCCAACAATTAGCAAAGGAGCTGTCTCTGACTGTTGTCTGTCTGTGGATCCTGTTCCCCTAGCTGGACCACCTTGCCTGGCTTCAGTGGGAGAGGATGAGCCTAGTACTGCAGCAACTAGATGTGCCTGGGAGGGTTACTCCCCATGGGGGGCTTCCCTGTACTCAGAGAAGAAGGGCAGGGAGTGTAGAGGGAGGGTATATGTGAGGGGAAGGACTGGGAGAAGGGGACAGACACTGAAATTGGGATGTAAAGTTGGAATGTAAATTTTAAGAATAGAAAAAAAAATTACACAGGCAGGAAAGCAATTAAAAGAGTGTTTAGAGGAAAGTATGGAGTTTGAGTGCCTGTGGAAGAGGAAGAAAGGTCTAAAGCATCTTAAATTCCCATATGAAAGAATTAGACAAAGGAGAAACAACTGAAAGCAAAGACATAAAAGAAAATAAATAAAAGAAGAAATCAATAAGAAAGACATTGACCAAAGAAAGAAAACAATAATATGAAAAAAAAAAAGCCTTTTGTAGGGGTCAATAAAATTGGTGAGTCTCTAGTAAGATCAATGAGGAGAAACAGAGAGAAGGTCTGTTATCAGTAATAGGAACAGTCCAGTAAACTGTACAGGAGAACTTTTAAAATAGGTCATTAACCACACCTTTAATAATGGGGAAAATGTCCTAAAAGACCCAAATCACCAAAAGCTCAATCAAGAGGAAATAAAAACATGAATATTAATTAAATCAATTAAATTTGCATTGAAACTCCTGTCAAGGTTTGAGTAGATTAACTGGATAATTCTACCAAACTCTTTTTTTTTAATGTTTATTTGTTAATTCAAGTTACGTCTCCATCACAGTCCCTTCCCTCCACCCCTCCTGGTTCCACCCTCCCACACTCCTACCTTCTCCCCATTCTCCCACCTATCCTACTCCTCCAATGTGAGGTGTCCTACATATCAGGCCCCCTCAGTTTAGCAGCCATATGAGGGCTAAGAGCTTCCTCTTTCACTGGGGCCTACATGGCAGCTCCATTAGGGCAAAGTGTCCCACTAACAGGATTATGCTTTCACTATAAAGAAAGAGTAATTGAGGACACATATGTATTTTACCATAAGCCACACAATATATACATGTGTCATGCATACAGTGTACACCATCTGTACATAAAACATCACATGGTATCCCACAAACTTCACACCTTATGTGTTTTTATGTGTCAGTTTAAGTAAGGAAACTAATTAAAGAATTCATTTCTGAATTCTCCTCAGCAGCTCCTTAGAAATTTGCCAAGAGTAAAAAGGGGATTCTCGAAAGAATTATAATGTGATGTTTACAGCAATAGAATTGAAAAGAAGACTTTTAATAATCATAAGGAAATGAAGTACTTGGTGACAAATAGCAAAACCAGTGCTGGACTATGTACTGGAACTTCCAAAGAACTGCTTGGAAGAGACCACAAGCACCTGTGTGAAGGAGGCATGGAGAGCCTGTTAAAAGAACTGAATGTTGTTACTTCATGTGTGATTAATCTGTAGACTCTGTATATTACAAAGAACATTCCACATGCCTTTTCATTAGAAACCAACAGGCCAAATATAAAGTCTACATTTAAAAAAAATGTGAAAAAGCTTTAAAAACAACTTTGAAAACGTGAAGCTCAGGCACTTACACTACCTGCGTGCAAGACATACCGTGGAATCTAATCAATAAGATGGCATGGTGGTAATGTTAGAACAGACATAAATAAAGGGGGAGAGGGCAGAGATCATGGTAGCCAACTCATTTGCACACAACAAATTGACATGTGTAACAGTACCATGGTTATTCAAAGAGAGGAAGAAATCTTTTTAATAAACAGCACTGGATATCTCAATATTCATAGGCAAAAAATAAAATAAAATGCACATCTTGGCCATCATTCCCATGAGCTACACAAAAGTGGTTTCAGGGGCTGGGGATACAGCTTAGTTGGTAGGTAGGTATCTAGCTCCCACAAAACACTGAGTTCAATCTGGGCAGGCCAATGCACACCTGCTGTCCCAATATCCTGGAGACAGGAGGGCTCTGTGTCCGTGCCACCTTCAGCTGCACATGGAGTTCAAGGCCAGCCTGGACCAATGGGAGATTCTAAAAATAAACAGATAAAAAAGCAAAAAACAAAAGAGATTGTAGCCCTAACAACCAATTCTAAATCAGAAAACGAGCAGGAGAAAATATATATGAGCTTGTGTTTGAAAAAGTTTACCTACATTGGTACACCAAGCACAAATCATACAGCAAAGCATTTATAAAGTAGACTTATAAAAAGGTAAAATTTCTGCCTTTTAAAAGCCGCTGGTAAGAAAATTAAGAGACCACCCACAAATCGGGTTAAAAATATTTGCAAGACTCATATCTGACACAGAATTTATATCCAAATATACTGAGGGCTTTTACAATTCAGCAAGAACCAGACACATTATTTGATAAAGGACATTGGAAAAATATTTGAACAGCCAGTTCATAAAACAAAATATACCAACTTCTTTGAAAAGATGCTCAGCATCATTAGTCATCTGGAAAGCAATGTTTTATTTTTATTTACTTTTGTTGTGCCAAGGCTCAGACTCAGAACCTTCTATATTCTAAATAAGTGCTCTGCCCTGAGCTACATGTCCAGCCTCGGTCCATCCGTCCCCTCCCACCATGAAATGCTCAGTAACACCGTTTGGTCCTTTGTCTGTGTATATTGAATTTAGTTCTCAGCATAGATAATGATAATATATTCTATTTCTATGAAAAGGGGCATTTTAAAAATGCCTTTCACTGTACACCCTCTAGAAAGCCCAAAATGTAAAAGGCTAATGGTGTAAGAGTTGGTGTTAATGTGAGACCTCTGACTTGTGCTGATAAGGCCAAAGAGCCCACCCGCTTTGGAAAATAGCTCATTAGGTAAATTTATCCTTCCCTAAGACCCACCATTTCCACTCTTTGGCATTTACTTGAAAGAAATGAAAGTGTATGTTCGCCTACAAGCCTGCATTCCACTGTTTATAACAGCGTTTTTATCCTAGTTACAAATGGAAATAAGAGATATCTGATCAAAAGCTAAGCTAAACATGTCATATCTAAACAATAGAGTAGTACTATTTCATATTATAAGTAATGATTCACTAAGACATGCCTCCTTGCAACTTGTAGAAGAAGGTAGACATAAATCCATCATATCTCATAGAGGTAGTGACTAATCTCCATTGTCAACTTGATAAGATTTAGAATCATCATGGAAGCAAATCTCTGGGCCTGTCTGTGAGCGTTTTCTAGATTAGATCAACTAAGATGGAAAGACCTGCTCTAAATGTGGACTTCACCTTTCCACGAGGGATCCGAGGATGAATAAAACAAAGAAATGGAGCCATGCAGCACCTTTCACACATCTCCTTCTTGACTGTGGATACAACGTGACCAGGTGCCTCAGTTGCTTTGACTTCCCATCATGACTAAACCTTGAACTACGATCCAAAACAAACCCTTTCTCCTTTAAGTTGTTTTTTTCAGGTGCTTTGTAGAAATAACTTGCAAAATAAACAACACAAGTGATGACCATATGCATTTGTCTAAATTCTCTTAACTCTGTATGTCCGAAAGGTGTAATTTAGACCTGTAGAGTTAGACATGTAAATTAGCCCTTTAAACAAGTCTATTTAAAGAGGTATGTAGATGGAACAGAGAAAAGTAGCAAATGTAAGAGATAGGTCCAAGAGCTGAAAATACAAATTTTAGAAAGCAATTCAAGAGGAAGAAATCATCGAAGAAACTGAATACTTTTGTGAATTGATGAAAATAGTCACATCAAAGTTTTGTAGGATACTTGAACCAAAGGGATATTTTATATCTTATAGTTAGGAGTTGAGTGGGGTGGGAAGATAGAAAAGGCCACATAAGAGGTATCAGAAATCAGAAAGACATAATTTGCCTTCAAAAAATAGATGGTATGATATACATTTAAGGTGTACAACATATACAACTTAGATACACAGAATAGTTATAGATGATGGGTGCTTAGATGATAGATAGATAGATAGATAGATAGATAGATAGATAGGTAGGTAGATAGGTAGATAGGTAGATAGGTAGATAGGTAGGTAGGTAGGCAGGCAGGCAGGCAGACAGACAAACAGTGTGCAGATTAACACAATGAGGCAAGTCTAAGTCACCATATGACATATTTTCTCTTTTCTGATTTGTTTTTTATGGACAATGAAAATCCATGTGTAAATGAATTCTATATGCACTGTTTTTACCCTAGTCTTCTTGTGTGCTAGTTTCCCTGCCTTGTTTATCCCACTTTTGTTACTTTGTGTTCTTCTGACCTACCCCTTTCCTCCTCAAATACCTTGCAGTGCCTAGTAACCATGGTTTTATCTTTTATTTTGTCATGTTGAATTCATATTTTTAGATTCCGTGTATAAAGCTATTTTAGAGTATTCCCCTCCCATGGCTGGCTTATTTCACTTAGAGCATGTCCTTCAGGTTCATCCATGTAGGGCAAATGGAAAAATCTCATTCACTTTTAGGACTGAATAACAATGCATATATATACCATGTTTTTTGTTTGTTTAATTTGCTTTTGTTTTTTAATCCCTGCATCTGTTGACAGATACTCAACTTGTTTCCACAACTTTATCAATATGATGCCAGAACATGAGAGTAAGATATTTTTACAAGATACTTACGTCAATGTCCATTGCGTATATTCCCAGAAGAGAAATTACTGGGGCATTGGATAGATGTATTTTCAATTTATTTCACGCTACTTTTCATAATGTTTGCATTACTCTACATTCCTTTTTTTTGTGTATAAGCTCCTTTCCCTCCACATCCTTCCCTACACTAATTATATTTTGACTTGCACATGTATGTGTCTGTGTGTAGATGTGCACATATGAACAATACATATATATGCATGGGGTATATGCACACTAGTGTGTGCACTGCAGGATCCATAGGAGAATAGTGGGTATCCTTGTTTTCTCCTTTGAGACAGGACCTCTCTGATCCTGGAGTTAGCCTGGCAGCCCAGTGGTCCTCCTGTCTCTGCTACCACAGACTAGAAGGAACTAGCTGGCTACCTTTTCACATGGGCACTAGGGATTCAGGCTCGGGTCTCACACTTGCCCAGTCAGCTCTCTTGTGGGATGGGTGCTCTTCCCACCATCTCTTTGTAACTTTCATACTGTTCATTCTGATGGATGTAGATTAGTACATCATGGTGGGTTTTGTGGTTTATTTGTCTCGGGTTTTTGTTGATGGTTTAGCAGTGTGGAGGGAGGTGGTCCTCTCTGCAGTGCTCGACTCCAACCCAGGGCCTTATACATGATGGGCAAGTACTTTAACCACTGAGTCACATCCCTAATACTTTTTTTTGTCACTTGTCATTCTTTTTATGACATCAAATAAGATGGTTTTCTTGAATTCCTTTTCAACTAGGTTTTATGTATATATACATATATATATACATAGTATTTCTATAGAAATACTATGGATTTACATGTAACTTTTATGTCCTGCAACTTTACTAAATTAATTTATCTGTAATGAAGTTTTGCAGATTCTTTGAGTGAATCATGTCATCTGCAAAAAGAAATGGTTCATACTTTTTTTTTCCATTTTGATTGCCTTTTTCTTTTTTCATGTCTGATGGCTTTTCCCAAGTCTTCTAGTGCTAAGAGCTAAGATTGAACATTTTTTGTTTTGGGACAGATTTATTATTTTATTTTATTTTATTACTTTATTTATTTATTTATTCAAATTACATCCTAGTTGCAGCTTCCTCACTCCTCCCCATCTAGTTCTACCCTCCCATCCTCTTCTCCCTCTCCTTTATCTCCTTCTCCTCAGATGAAGGGAGCCCCCCACCCCCACAATCAACCTACCTGGGTTCATCAAGTTATATCATGGCTAAGAGTATCCTTTTCCACCAAGGCCAGCTCAGCTGGGATAAAGTGTTTCAGGAACAGGCAACAGGGTCCAAGTCACAGGCAGCCCCCGACTTCGCTTGCCAAGGGATCTGCACGAAGACCAAGCTGCCTATCATCTACATATGTGTTTGGATCAGATCTTAATGGAAAACCTTCCAGGTTTTTGCCCTCTGGCTCTACTGCTAGTTGTGATGTCTCACAAGCTACATTGGTCACATTATGACTTTCCCTTCTTTACCTAGGGTGTTGACAGTTGGCATCAGGGATGAATGTTGGACTTTGTTGAACTTTTTTTTGCCACATCTATTAAAATGATAACGCAGTTCTTATCTTTCATTCTGTCAAGGTGATATATACCACATTGATTGATTTGTGTATGTTACTACATTAGCCTTCCAAGGACAAACCTTACTTGCTTGTGGTATACACTATTTTTGCTGAGCTGCTGCGTTCAGTCCGCTGACATCTTTTGAGAAAACTTTTATCAGTACTTAGGATATAAATATGCTTACAGTGTTCTCTTGTGAAGTCTTTGGCTTAGGTGTCAAGGTGATGCTGAGCTCAGTGTCTTACAAGGCATCATGGGAAGCACGAAGTTAGAAGAGCCATGTTCTCTAAATATGAGCAAAAATTACGCCATATACTTTTAAACTGTAAGCTCTGATCACAAAGTAAATGAGGTTCATTTTCAGACTTTCACATTGCAATCTCTCCCACCCACCCTTTTCCCGGAAGTTGCCGAATAAAGTGCCAAGGAGAGTGTGAAGAAGGAAGATTTAAAAAAAAATCCAGAAACTCCGGAGAACATTCAAGAGAGCCCTTGGCACCATGCTTAGTAAACCTCGGTAACTGAGCTGTTCAAGAAGGAGCTGGACCAGTCGGGTGCAAATAAAGAGGGAGAAAACTAAAATGTTTGCATCTATTGAGAGGAGGGTTAGGATACTGGGAAGACTTTGACGACCATGAGTGTACAGAGAGGGAAGCAGTTGGAAGGCTGTGACAGTTAACAGCTGTGGAATAAGAAACTTTTACAAAGGGGAAGAAGAGGAAGAGGAAGGGTCATTGTATATACCAATTGCTCAACTATGAAAATATTTGCATACTCATCTTAAGGTAAACATGCAATATTTCCCTAACCCTAAAGTAGAGCTATTTTTGGAGAATGGGAAAATCTGAGAAGAGCTGGTGAAAGAAACTGTCTTTTCTGTGGTAGGATGTTTCGACAATGCAAAGTATTGTGTCTTTAAGAAAAGAATTAAAAGAGGTCACCACTGGGGAGCGGAGAAATGGAGAGACAACAAAAGCAGGATGAGACACTTTCTCATAATGCACCACACTGAATAACTGACTGACAAATCCTTTGCATGTATGCATCTAGTAGACATCAGTTTTCAAAGTCTGAAGCGTCACTGTGGAAAGTTCATTCAGACCAATAATAGCACCTGTGAGAATGAAACTAAGGATGCTCTTCGTCTCCTCAGTTCATGCTGACTCTGGTCTGACTTCCAGCTCGCCCTGTGGTGCTCTGTTCATTTTAGGATCATGCTTGCTTCGCACGCTTATTGTGCATGGGTCAGCTGGGTCATTAGCGCATCACAGAAACCTCACGTAATCGCTGGATGGATGGTGAGAGCGGTTGTATCCTCCACTTTAGCTGTGGAGGCTGAGAAAAGAGGAGTGAATAGGTTGCGATCATGGAGCTGGTAAGTCTAGTCGCTGTTCTCCCTATTTGCATAGAATGGTTTCCCGGTAAAGGATTCTGCCTTCCACCAAGTGTCACAAGATTCCCCTAAACCGGGAAGATCCTTAGCCAAGTCATGCCCATCATAAATACTAAGCTGGGAAACTGCATCATTTTCCTCTCAGGAAGCTAACCACCTATGGGTGTGTGATGGAGAACATCTGTATTTCCTCACCACTTTTCAAGCTAACACAGTAAGCACACCAGAAACTTTCTTGGTCCTCATTTAAGGTACGATTTTAGGGGCAAAAACCTGGGGGGGGGGAGACTAATTAATACTTCAGAACAGAATGTTCTGCATTTTTTTTCTTGACCCCGTTCTTAGCACTTACTTGATTGACCTGTTAGATTTTTTTAAATTATTTTTGGGTAAGTCAAAATAAGTACAGTTCAAACACTAAAAGGTTTAGAGTAACTGTGTCAAAATTTGTATGATTTTGCACTTTCAATTTTTTAAATATATATATATTTAAAAATATATATTATATATATAAACTAAGGACAATCATGATAATTCACTGAACATTTCATTCATTTTTCAAAAACTAAAATGATAGTAGACACACACATCTATCTATCTTTATATCTGTCTATGTCTATCTATATATATACATGTGTATACATACATACATATATGTATATATATATATATATTCCCAAATTACACTAGATTCCTTTGCTATTTTAAGCAACCACATTGTTTTCAATGACACGAATGCTGTAATTCATTAATTACTTCATTTTTAATAAACAGACAGCTTCCAGGTTCTGAGCGCTATCATATAATGACACAATATCCATCCTTGTTCAAATATATTTACATGTTCATATTTTTAATTTTGCAAGCTTTGATCCGGAATTTGTCTCCTGGAACTCCAATTAGATTGTTTCTCTCTTCAAACCTCCTTGGGCCATTTTAGGTATAGGAAATTAGGCCCCTACTTTCTTTCTGTGAACTAAGGGCATAGGTGTGTGACTCTGACTAACCGATCCACCTCCTTTTGCTGCTGTCTGCCTCACTGTGCCCCAGCTTCATTGGCTTTCTCCACACACACAAAACCTACCTCATTTACTGTTCACTACATCTCAGCATGAAGGTCTTACCATAGCAGAAGCCCTCCCTAGTGTATACAGCAACTCCCCTCTTTCTCACCCACTTCTATCTTCTGCTGTTTCTAATGAAGGGACACAACACAGTCAAGCATTCACTGTACCTCCAAGGCTCACCCCTAAATCTTCAGCTCAGATATCTCAGCACTTGAGCTTGATCTGGAGACGAAAGGACCGTTGACTTAGATATGCTGTGTTTGAGACATGCCAAGAGCACCGAAAACATTCAGTTCCACTCACTGAAAGCGGGGAACTTGCAATGTCTCTAGAAAGTGCCACGTCTTAGTCTCCTTGCTGAGATAGCTTCAGAGGGACCCATCGAAATGTCTGAGATGAGTTTGGAAGATAGTTACTATTCTAGATTTTATGTTTTAAAAATAAGTGTTTTTTCTTATACATAAGTAACATAAGATAGTTAGTTGTACTTAATATAATAAAAAGCTTGACAAGAGCATCACAAAGAGGTCTACCTAGAGATATTAAGTAAGCAGCAGAGCAGAAGTTAGCAGCACCATACCATCTTGTTTCTTTAACTCTGATGCTTAGAAGCATATGCAGTAAGTTTCCATGAACTATAATATTGAAATTCCAAAATGCTTACAAATATATTAGATAGAGACATTCACCTTTATAACCCACAGAAAAGCATTTTTGCATATTTAGAACTCTCCCGTTGAGGATTTTGCAGAGCCATTAGCAATGTTTGACCTTTACGACATTGAAGGCAGAGTCAGGCATGGTAAATAACATCCAAGTTTTCTGGGATGCCCCCGACACCTCAGATATCTGTACCTGTTTCAGAAGCATATTCAATAAAAGCAGATGAGTGTGGGTACTGGATGGGGAGAAACGATTTCCCTAGAAAAGGTCACACACTTTCTCATATCTAACCAATAAACGCTCTTTTGTTAAACAGAGAAGAATCTGTCTCCTAAAATCAAAACAGGTTTGCTTTTGTAAACTAGCAATAATGTCAGAAAACAAACCAACTATACTTGTTAATGTATTTCCTCCATTGAGAGGGATTTAGAGAACACATCTTGTCATTGAATGTATATCACAAAATATGTCAAATAATGTCAAAATATGTCAAATAACAAGAAGACTATGCATTTTCTCCTTTGAGATTTTGATTTTTTTCATTTCTAATTAGTTCTTTGAGAATTTCATACATGTATTTTGATCTCATTCATGCCCACCTTCAACTCTTCCCACGGATCTTTACTTCACCAGCAACCCAACTTTGTATTTTTTCTCTCTCTCCATCAAGGCCAATTGTGTTGGGGATATATTATTGGCTGTGTTTTTTCAGTGGCATATAGTTGACCCACCAGGCTTAAAAAAAACAGACTTTCTCTCTTAGCAGCTGTCAGTTACCAATAGCTCTTCAGTTATGGGTGGACTTGGTGCCCAACTCCTATCCCCACGCTGGGATTTGATCTGGCTTGAGAATGTGCTGGTCTTGTGCATGCTGTCACAACCATTGTGTGACAATTGCAACTGCCCTGTTGTGTCTGAACAACATTCTTTCCTTGCAGTTATCCATCTCTGGCTCTTAAAAATCCTTCTGTCCTCTCTTCTACAATGATTCTTGAGTCTTGGGAGGAGGAAGGGTGATACAGATGTCCCAGTTAAAATGAGGTTTGAGTGGCATGTTTTTATCCTCTGTCACACAAGCATGGGTGAGACGAGGCACAATCACCCATTGAAACAAAAACACAGCTACACCAGCCATTTTCCTGGACCAAGAGGGAGAGAAAGGGTCTTGACAATACTAGTTAAGTGAATCAGTATGCAATAATGGTCATCAGCCTCAACCCCTACAAAATGATGCATAAAAATTAAGAAAACTATTTGTAGCATATCTTCCCTCAGCATCTTAAACTTCTTCATTTAAAGAATTCTTACAAATCAAAAGGAAAAAAAGATAACTTAGTAGAGAAAAAAATAACTTAGAAAAAAGACAATAAACTCCCAAAACAGAAAAAAAATCCAGAATATGTTCAGAACGTGAAACCTTTGTAAATAGAAATAAGCTATCTTTTTTCTCCTACCCTCATTGTATGTGTGAGGTTTAG
>CAJQZJ010032401.1:2758022-2785480 GCA_907164525.1 Lophiomys imhausi
GCTAATGACTTCAATAATCCCAGCCCTTTACTGCACAAGACTTAAGCTAAGAGGTTTTTTTTTTTTTACACTTTTAAAGAATTTCAGAAGAAGAAAAGAGACAAGGAAAACAATAAGAAAGTGTATGGGAAGAACAAAAGAGAGGAAGGAAAGAGGAACAAGAAAAGGAAGAAAAGAGTAAAAGGAAGTGAGACAACAAGAGAGTATCAGTGGCAGAGGCGATGCAAGAGTGGCCTGAAAGATACAAAGTATTTTTATAGTGACAACCTTATGATGACCTGTACTAGAAAGCCAGCTGGCCTAACTCACAGAATGTCATATCATTTTAGAGCAGTTAGGGCAAACTTCTCTAAACATTAAAGAAAGTACTAGATGAAAAATATGGCTAAACCACCAGAGAAAACCATTTTCTGATCATTTTCTCCAGTGCAGCAAATACTGTTCCTTGTCCTCCCAATATAGATTCACTCTCAGAGTCATAATGAGGCACCTACATTTGTGGGGAGGGGACTCTATCTTCAATAGGTAGTGTAGATGACTGAGTGGAGGTCATTTTATATTTTGCTCTATAAATGTACAAAGTGTCAATGTGACAAAGTCAACATGAAGGCAGTTTACTGTAGGACACATGGCAACAGCTTGCTGTGTGCACAAAGTGTTTTCCCCTTTGGACCTTTGGGTGAAGTTGTTATACTCAGAGCAGCTATTGCTAATCAGTAATCCACAGGCAGGGTGGAAAGCTGGCAGAAAAGAAAAGTAAACAGTTGTCAACTTTCAATCTATCTGCCTGGGAATTAGAATGTGCAGGAATGCAATTTCTTCTTGTCACACTCAGTGTTCGGAATTGTCTTTGCTGCTCTTTAATCCTATAGCATTATGATACACTTTGCATAGGAGATAGAGCTCAGAGAAATCTTTGTGGCTACCTCTGCCAGTTATCAACAGGAGATACAGTTACAGGAGATGCTGGTCTTGTCTAGTTATTGATCCATGCACTTAAATGTATCCCTGTGCAATCTGTGCTAAACACATCTCTGGATACACTGTCACTAAGCGAGTAGACAGGGTCTTCCTAAACATTAGCAAGTGGCTTTAGTTGTCCTTTGAAGACAAAAATATTTCTTTGGGCAGAGTCAATCAAATGGGTTGCTATTCTGGAATTAATTTTACTCGGTCATATGTGAATCTTTTGACCCCAGATAATAAGATGGCCATCAAATTCCAATAAACACCCAGTTACAGACTGACCTCAAGAATGAACAAGGAAGTTTCCCAGAGGACAAAGCAAGTCTAGAACTCATTCTGGTCACATCCCCACCTGGGCCCTTCAGCTGTTTCCCTAGCCTTCCCATGAAGGCTTATCTCACTTCCCCTGTCAGGCACACTGTAGGCTGTGTGTACCACCACCCTTACTCAAAGTTACAATAGTTTGTTCTAAATGCCTTGGCTTTTACAGCCCAAATTGAAGCCTTTAGCGGCCCTTGGAAATTCCTTCCGTGGTTTACTTTTATAGATAACACATTTCACATCCCTACCCCTTTCTACTGGCTCCTTCAGAAATTTGGTTGAGGGAAACCACACAGAATTATGAAGTCTTTAGGCCAGGCGCCCACATCACAGTGACTTGGATTCCCACAGTGGTGGCTTCTGGCAAATCATCAAAGTCAGTTCTTTCTCTTATTATCATTCCTAACAGGAAATTTGACTCCAGTGAATATATATAATGTTTTCAGTAGCTTTAGCTCATAACCTATTAATTATTTTTGGTTTTATTTATTGTGCTTCTGGTATTTCTCTTAAATTTAAGACTCTCCAAGAGTCTTTTAATTTTAATATTATACCATTGTTTATGGGCTGTTGTAGAGGGGTACTGGGAGGAAGAGGGAGGAGATTTTCATGAAAATTCTCATCACTATTCTTTCCCAGCTCATCGAAGTCACCATTTTTCCTTATGTTGTGGGTTACATCTCAGTTTCAGTTAAGAATGTGTCCTTACCTCTCAACACACTCACAGGCAGACTAGTTCACTCACATGCTTACTTGTTAATTATCCTATTACTCTTTATCTAAAAGAAACCAGTAGCCAGACATTTACATAGGCCCTGGGGAATTTGGTGAGGAGAAAGACACATCCCATCTTTGTCATCATGGGACTCAGATTCTCATGGAAGGGACAGATCTATAAGAAGAATGAAAAAAATACAAAAAATAAAAAAGGAAGGAAGGAAAAGAGGGAAGGAAGAGGGGAGGAAGGGAAAGAGGAAGGAATGGAGGAGGGAAGGAGGGAGAGACAGAGGGAGGGAGAAATTTCAATTCAAGTTCTAACTAACTTTCCTAAAGAAAATGGTTCCTTTAGGCTTCTTTGGGTGGGGTTGCTAGGGAAAGCTTCTTTAGGCAGGTGACTTGCAAAGACATCAAGAGCAAGCTGCATGAGCTCTAGAGTTAAGTCCATCAAAAAGAACCTATTCTATGTCTGTTTGCTAAGCACATTATGACTGTGTATAAAGAGAAATTAGTGTTTAATCTCCAGCGTTTTCTAGCTGAAGGGTTTTTCTTGAAAACTGGCCAATTAACAGTTGGCCACAAGCTTGAGTGGAGACAGAGCATTTTAGGGAACCCCAAAAAGTATTGTCAGCATCTGATCTAAAATTCTGTCCAGAGACATCAGTTCTGGAAAAGAAGTTCCACAAAACCCCAAGAACAAGAAATCCCACCTGCTTCTGGGTACTATGGACCAGATAGTATACACCCAAGTTTTCTGGTACACCCAGTGCCTCTTTGCCATCTGTCCTTCTCATATTCAGCAATATGAGCCTGCACTGTTGAAAGTCTGTGACCTCTCAGGAGAATGTCTCCACCAGACATTCAGAGAGCCTGAACAGCATCACGACACCATGATCCATGGTCTACACTTGACTGTACTAACTAAATACTTTTCTTTTGTCAGCTTGATTGGATTTAGGATTTCCCGAGATATTGAGGCTACACAGCTTTGGGTATGTCTTTGAGACCATTTCTAGAAAGTATTAGGGGAGAGGACCTTTCCCTCCAATGTGCTGGCATTATCTGATGGTCTGGGTCCCAGAAGGAAAAAGGAGAAAGTCAGATGAGTGCATGTGTTCATTCTCTCTCCCTGCTTCCTATCCAACATGAAGGTCCTCTACTACACAGGGCCATACAGCCATGGTCCTCTGAGACCAGGAGTCAAAACAAATCCTTGTTCTCTTTGGTTGTTTTTGTTACATATTTTGTCATAGCAATGAGAAAGATAACTAATGCAGCCCCTATAGCATATGAATACAGAGCATTTTTTCTTAACCCTTTGTAGTAGGTTGGACAGTTAACATCCGGATGAAATGCATACATTACAGCCTACAAAACTTGTAAATGTTTGAAAAGTCATTACAGATGTGATTAGGGGTCATGGGCTCACACTGGAGCCAGTCTGATCCTAAAGCCAATGATAAGTCAGTTTCACAGAAGGGAAGGAGAAACAGACCCAGGAACACAGGAAAAGGGGCCTGTGACAAGGAAGGCAGTGACCCCAACAATGACCCAACAGCTCAGAGAACTCAAGGTGTTTCGAAAAAGGAGGAATAAGAAAAAAAAATCGGGAATCCAAGATGATGGCGGCCCGTATGGACACGTTTTAATCTTGGGGATAACAGCGAATGCTATAAGACTCTGTACAAAAATATCTAAGAGACCCGACCCCCCTCCCCCAGTCTCACCCAACTACCCGGGGACCATTAAAAGTCCCTGGGCAGGACGCTCCCTCCCACTCTCAGACATGCACGGAAGCCGCTGAATCTGGGAATCAGGATCCCCCTCCCCCACCAGGAGAGGCACACCGGGTAAGTTCCAATCTAATACCCAGCGGACAGATTCAGACCCCACACAGAGATACTTTCCAGCTGGCTTCCCCCCCCCCCCCCCCCAGGTCTCACAAATATGGTCTGGCTATCTGGCTAAGGCTTGTACACCCATGGGAGCCCACAAGGCTCGGGGGCAGAATACCCATCAGGCTGTAGATTCGAAACCCACTGCAGCTTACGGGAACTTGGTCAACCATGACACCACCCCCCAGTTTCCAGAGCCGGCTCCAGGGGGAAAAGGCAGATTTCATCCACCATAGGATTCAATACTGGGCAAACTGTGAAGTCTGTTCCATTATTATTGGTCGTTTTTTTTGCTACTATGGACATTTCCATCCGGGAGCCAGAGCTTAAGTGTATACTTCTCCACCACCTTGATAAGTGAAGCCTCCACTCAAGAGGCGGGGTGGAAAAACAAACCTTACAGGAGTGGAGTCAGGCAACTCGACTGCTACACTAAAGCGCCCCCTTCGGATCTAAGAATAGAAGACAACAGGAACAGGCGGCTAAGACAAATGGCCAAGTGCCCCAGAAAAAGCAGGATTCAAGGCAGAATGACTCCAACAAAAGAAAATGATGCCATTTCAGCCAACCCAGATCACATCACCACAAATGAAACACATGAAAATGATAACAATTCTACATTATGGAAAGTGATAGAGACCCTTCAAGAAGAACTTAAATTTATGAAGGAATTCAAAGAGGCCACGATTTCACAAACACAAACTATGGAGAAGACCATTAGAGAACTTCAAAACAAGGTGACACAGCTTGAACACGAAAAGGACAGGGCAATAGAAGACTTCCAGGCAAAGACAAGCAATTTGGAACAGGAAATGTACAAAACGAATAAAACCATTCAAGACATGAAAATGGAAATGGAAACATTAAAGAAAACACAGTCAGAGTTAAAAATGGAAATGGAGAGCCAAGGGAAGAGAACAGGAACTATGGATATCAATATCAAAAATAGGATTCAAGAGATGGAAGACAGGATCTCAGGCATGGAAGATTCAATGAAAGAAATCAGTACAACATCCAAAGAAAATGAGAAAGCTAAAAAAATCTCTCACCCACAACATCCAAGAAATCAAGGACTCAATGAAAAGAAGGAACCTAAGAATTATAGGCATAGAGGAAAGAGAAGACTCCTGACCCCAGGGTTCAGGAAATATCTTCAACAAAATCATAGAAGAAAACTTCCCAAACCTAAACAAAGAGATGCCAATAAAATTCCAAGAGGCTTACAGAACACCAAACAGATTAGATCAGAAAAGAAACTCCTCTCGCAACATAATAATTGAAACTCCAAATATAGAGAACAAAGAAAGAATATTAAAAGCTGTAAGAGAAAAAGGCCAAGTCACATACAATGGCAGACCCATCAGAATTACACCGGACTTCTCCTCAGAAACTTTAAAAGCTAGAAGGGCCTGGGCAGATGTCCTACAAGCACTGAGAGAACATAGGTGGCCGGCCAGACTACTATACCCAGAAAAACTCTCTATCAACATAGATGGAGAAAACAAGATATTCCATGACAAAGTCAAATTTAAACAATATCTACCCACAAACCCAGCCCTACAGAGGATCCTAGAAGGAAAATTCCAACCCAGAGATGATAACTACACCCAAGAAAAGAGAGGAAATAGAAATCTCCACAGCAACTAAACAAAAAGAAGCACAAGATGACCACCTATAACAAAATAATGGCAAATAACAACCCCTGGCCACTAATATCCACCAATATCAATGGACTCAACTCGCCAATAAAAAGACACAGACTTACAGACTGGATCCGTAAACAAGACCCATCTTTTTGCTGCATATAAGAAACACATATCATTATTGAAGATAGACACTATTTCAGAGTAAAGGGCTGGAAAAAGGTCTTCCAAGCAAATGGACCCAGGAAGCAAGCTGGAGTAGCCATCCTAATATCAAACAAAATAGACTTCCAATTGAAGTTAATAAAAAAAAGACAGAGAAGGACATTATATACTCGTTAAGGGAAATATCCATCAAGAGGACATCTCAACAATGAACATCTATGCCCCAAATACAAAAGCACCTACATTTGTAAAAGAAACACTTCTAAAACTTAAATCACACATCGATCCCAACACTTTAGTAGTTGTGGGAGACTTCAACACCCCACTCACAACAATGGACATATCATCAAGAAAGAAGTCAGAGAAATGATGAGTCTAACAGAGATCATGAACCAAATGGACCTAACAAATATCTACAGAATGTTTCATCCAAACACAAAAGAATACACCTTCTTCTCAGCACTGCATGGAACCTTCTCCAAAATTGACCATAGAGTTGGACACAAAGATAGCCTCAACAGATACACAAAAATTGAAATAATCCCTGTATCTTGTCAGACCACTATGGAATAAAGCTGGACTTCAAGAGCAAAAGAATCAACAGAAAGGCTACACGCACATGGAAATTGAACAACCCCTTACTAGATGACTATTGGGTCAGGGAAGAAATAAAGAAGGAAATCAAAGACTTCTTAAAATCCAACGAAAATGAAGACACAATATACCCAAACCTATGGGACACAATGAAAGCAGTGCTACAGGAAAATTCATAGCACTAAGTGCCTTCAAAAAGAAAATTGTGACAGGTCATATTAATGAATTAACAGCCAAACTGGGTGAATTGGAAAAAAAGAAGCAAATACCCCCAAAAGGAGCAGAAGGCAGGAGATCATCAAACTTAGGGCCGAAATCAACAACTTAGAAACAAAAAGAACTATACAAAGAATCAATGAAACCAAGAGATGGTTCTTTGAGAAAATCAACAAAATAGGCAGACCCTTAGCCAAATTAACTAAAAGACAGAGGGAAAAAAACCCAAATCAACAAAATCAGAAATGAAAAGGCAGAAATAACAACAGACATTGAGAAAATCCAGAAAATATTTAGGTCCTACTTTAAAAATCTATTCTTCACCAAATTTGAGAACTTTTTTTTTTAATACTTTATTTTTTTATTTCTTCAAGTTACATCTCTGTCACAATCTCTTCCCTATTCCCCATTCCTGTCCCAACCTTCCACCCTCTTCCTCCCCACAGCTTCCCCTTTCAGTCCAACGAATGGTTCCTTCTCTTATAACAGTAAATACTATACAAAACAGCAGAAATAATTATGCCACATTTATGAGAGTTAAATGTCCCAGTATACATTCCCAATGTCTAGTTCATACATATTTGGCCCCTGAGGGTTATATGGCTTAGTGTACATTCCCAATGTCCAGTCCATATGCATTTGGTACCTGACTTTAACATTCTACCTTCTAACCATCTCCATGAGTTTAAAGTTCCATAACTGACTCAGCTTTCATACTAACTTGCATCACTATTAAAAACATCTTCTTAGATCTAGAACGCCCTCTTGATTCCTAAACAACTCAAAATTTAACTATGAGACTCTAGCTGTCTATTCTTCAACCACCTCAGAGACCTGAGAGGGATAAATATATCTGATTATATAGGAAGTGCAGGGCCTGCAGCTTCCAAAACTAAGAAAGAACATACCAGTGACTGCCTGGACAGTTCCCATTTTCTCTCCATACATTACAGCATCAATCTTCAGCCATTTGGCCCCATTTCTCTGACAGACTTTGGTTGTAGAGCAGGAATTATGAAGGACTTACCTACCCTGTCTTGGCAGAGCTAGGCTGTCGACTTCCCTGCTACCAAGTTTTGTCCTTTTTGGACAGCAGTCTGTCTGCAGTTGAAGCAAGGAGTTTTTTCATGCCGAGAGATAGGCTTGCCACTAATTCAACCATCTCACACTGGAGATTCTTTGATGCTTATCTTCTACTTGGAGTAGAATAGGGGGTGCTGTCAGGAGCTGATACATCTCAATATCAAAAAAAATCTTAATTTAAGACATCTTTGAATGTCATGTTCTGCAGATATCTTGGGGTTTTTGAAGATGCCCTATCTGTCTCTTGTATTTAGATAAGCAAATGTTGCTTGTCTCTTAACAACTTGATTTCTGAGTAGCTTAGAGAATATCTGTGATAGACTGTCCTGGTAGCTAACAAAGTGACATGCTTACATGACTAGGAGTTTGTTTATCTTAACTATCCTAAACAGTTTAAGACGGTTGGTATGAAGAGGCCAGAGCTTCACATTTCATTTTTAAGTATCTCTAGGTACGATACCATTAGGAAGCGTTACCTTTAATTTTGTATCAGTATACAAAGATCTATTCAAATGTGGCTAAATACACTCTTAATTTTGTATCAATATACAAAGATCAATACCTATGTGGCCCAATATAATCTTAATATTACGTCCATTTACAAGGGTCAATACCATTGTGGCCAACAATAATCTTAATTTTGTATCAATATACAAAGATCAATACCGATGTAGTCCAATACAATCTTAATTTTGCACAATAAACAATGGTCAATACCACTTTAGCCAAATATAGTGCTAATTTTTTATCAATATACAAAGGTATAAGGGCATATTCAATAATCTGTCCCTTCTTCTTGATCCTTCCCGTACTATGTCTATGTCTCATTTTTCTCAAGTCCGTGCACTCCTACATAGGAGAGAAAGAAGGATACAGAAAAGAAAAAGAAGGAAATCCTTGGGTCTAACCTCCAAAACCCATTTAACAAGACCATTTAACAGCTTGTAATCTCTTCCCCTAAATAACAGAGTTTTCAGTTATCCTTCAAATAACCAAAAGGGGGGGGGGGAGAAACACCCTCCCCACCCTCTGGGCATGGGACGTCGCTCTCTTAAAATGACTTCCTTCTGATTTGGGTCGCAGTAAAACTGTTTGGGGCCCGAACCAGAATGGAAAAATGGTTAAAAATGTTAGTACAATCCTTTTATGTTCAGTCCTTCTGTGCTTAGCTGTTTAGATGTCCTAAGGAGTTTGTAGGCAGAAGCTGATCTTCCAGGCTTTACTGAAGTTCTGGCTGGGGCAGTGTGTAGAGCTGAACGGTCTTAGCGATTTTGAGTTGTTGTGGTTGTAGACTTTTGATGGAGACAGCTATTGAGGGAGTCTGTAAGGCTGGATCATCTGGGTCACTTGTCTTCTTTGGTGTCTGATTCTGTTTTCTGCTGAGGTTTCCGTTGTTCAGTTGTCCCTGGATTCCTTGAATGGATGCTTTGAATCTCCTAGAAAGATAAGAACAGAGCCCTGCCCTAATCATAACTCTGGGACAAATACCCTCTTTTTTTTTGGGGGGGGTTAGGTAATATTTCTCCTAAAGCAAATCTGGTTTTCTGACAATATATAAAGTATTATCTTTCAATCTGGGTTAAAGAAGAATTTATTTTGTTATTTTGGAGCTAAACCAGCTTTAGTGTATATATTTTGAGATCTCAAAGGACAATTTGTTTGTATTGAGTAGGCCTTTTGTAAGTAGCTTTTAAACTTAGGTCCTTCCAAATCCTATGTGTGTGTCTCTGCATTCTAATTATTGGGATCAAAGACTGTGGTTCCCATCTGAAGGGATTAAAAATGTGTTCCACCACTCCTGGATTGAAGTTTTTCTTTATTTAGAGTTTGTTTTGTATCAGGCTGACCTTGAGCTCTGAGATGTGCCTGTTTCTGTCTCTAGTGTGTTGAGATTAAGGGTGTACTCTTCTTGAATGATGGGATTAAGAGTGTGCGCCCTCACCACCCTGTTCCATGTAACTCTAGAATTTATAAGACCACTAACTCTATGGTGCTCCTCCCGTCTCTGCTGAAGTTAAAAGCATGGGTTAACGCCATATTTTTCATGTATTTTAACTTAGCTCTAAGTTTTTTCGACTCGTGGAGGTTTATAAAACCAGGTTGAATGGCTGTAACCTTTATTTTATTTATTTACAGTGTTTTAACATTGTTACCTGCTTTTTTTTTTAATAAATTTATTTGTTTGTTGCTTCAGGTTACATCCCTATCATATTGTCCTCTTTTCCCGCTTCCCAGCCCCACCCTCACATCCTCTACCCCCTAACCCTTCCATCTTGTTCCTCTGGGGTGGAGTGTCCCTGCACAACAGTCCCTCACCACAGCTCAGGAGTCATATGAGGGCCAAGAGTCTGTTGGTTGCTGTTTTGTTCGAATGACAGTGTCTTTTGCCTTACAGAGCTTTTCAGTTTCATGAGGTCCCATTTATTGATTGTTGATCTCAGGTCCTGAGCTGTTGGTGTTCTGTTCAGGAAGTTGTCACCTGTGCCAATGAGTTCGAGGGTTTCTCCTACTTTTTCTTCTAGTATATTTAGTGTGGCCGGCCTTATGTTAAGGTCTTTCATCCACTTGGACTTTATGTTTTGTACAAGGTGATAAGTATGGGTCTAATTTCATTCTCTTACAAGTGCACATCCAGCTGGACCAGCACCATTTGTTGAAGATGCTGTCCTTTTTCCATTGTGCGGTTTTGGCTTCTTTGTCAAAGATTAGTTGGCCATAGGTGTGTGGGTCCATGTTTGGGTCTTCAATTCGATTCCATTGATCCACTGGTCTGTTTCTATACCAGTACCATACTGTTTTTATTACTATTGCTCTGTAGTACAGCTTGAAATCTGGGATGGTGATACCTCCAGATGCTTTTTTATTGTACAGGATTGATTTAGCTATTCTGGGGTTTTTGTTGTTCCATATGAAGTTGAGAATAGCTCTTTCCAGGTCTATAAAGAATTGTGTTGCTATTTTGATAGGAATTGCATTGAATCTATATATTGCTTTTGGTAGGATAGCCGTTTTTATTATGTTGATTCTACCTATCCACGAGCATGGGAGATCTTTCCATCTTCTAAAGGCCTCTTCCATTTCTTTATTCAGTGGCTTGAAGTTCTTGTTGTATACGTCCTTTACTTGCTGGGTTAGAGTTACCCCCAGGTATTTTATATTGTTTGTGGCTATTGTGAAGGGGGTTGTTTCCCTTATTACTTTCTCGGTACATTTGTTTGTTGTATAAAGAAGGGCTTCTGATTTTTTTGAATTAATTTTGTATCCAGCCACCTTGCTCAAGTTGTTTATCAGCTGTAAGAGTTCTTTGGTGGAGTTTTTGGGGTCGCTATGTATACTAAAATATCACCAGCAAATAGGGATAATTTGACTTCTTCGTTTCCAATATTTATGCCTTTGATCTCCTTTAGTTGTCTTATTGCTCTAGCAAGAACTTAAAGTACTATATTGAAGAGATATGGTGAGAGTG
The DNA here is from genome assembly GCA_907164525.1 of Lophiomys imhausi. Classification (NCBI taxonomy): domain Eukaryota; kingdom Metazoa; phylum Chordata; class Mammalia; order Rodentia; family Muridae; genus Lophiomys; species Lophiomys imhausi. Next base: position 2,769,089 of record CAJQZJ010032401.1, read on the forward strand.
GACATCCTTGTCTTGTCCCTGAGTTTAGAGGTAATGCTTCAAGCTTCTTGCCATTTAATTTGATGTTGGCCACTGGCTTGCTGTATATTGACTTTATTATTTCTAGGTATGGTCCTTGTATGCCTGTTATCTCCAGAACTTTTAGCATGAAGGGGTGTTGGATTTTGTCAAATGCTTTTTCTGCATCTAGCGAGATTATCATGTGGTTTTTTTCTTTCATCTTGTTTATATGGTGAATTACATTGATAGACTTTCGTATATTGAACCATCTCTGCATTCCTGGGATGAAGCCTACTTGATCATGATGTATGATACTTTTGATGTGTTCTTGAATTCGGTTTGCTAGTATTTTTGCATCTATGTTCATGAGGGAGATTGGTCTGAAGTTCTCTTTCTTTGTTGGGTCTTTGTGTGGTTTAGGAATCAGAGTGACAGTGGCCTCATAGAATGAGTGTGGCAGTGTGTGCTCTTTCTGCTTCTATGTGGTGGAAGAGTTTGAAGTGTAATGGTGTTAGTTCCTCTTTGAAGGTCCAGTAGAATTCCGTGCTAAAGCCATCTGGCCCTGGACTTTTTTTGATTGGGAGATTATTAATGACTGTTTCTATTTCCTTAGGGGTTATTGGCTGTTTAAGCTGTTAATCTGATTTTGATTTAGTTTTGGTAGGTGGAATCTATTGAGGAAATTGTCCATTTCACTTAGGTTTTCAAATTTGGTGGAATATAGGTTTTTAAAGTAGAACCCAAATATTTTCTGGATCTCCTCAATGTCTGTTGTTATTTCTCCCTTTTCATTTCTGATTTCGTTGATTTGGGTTCTTTCCCTTTGTCTTTTAGTGAATTTGGCTAGGAGTCTGTCTATTTTGTTGATTTTCTCGAAGAACCAACTCTTGGTTTCATTGATTCTTTGTATAGCTCTTTTTGTTTCGAAGTTGTTGATTTCAGCCCTAAGTTTGATGATTTCCTGCCTTCTGCTCCTTTTGGGAGTGTTTGCTTCTTTTTTTTCCAATTCACCCAACTTAGCTGTTAATTCACTAATATGAGCTGTCACAATTTTCTTTTTGAAAGCACTTAGTGCTATGAACTTTCCTCGTAGCACAGCTTTCATTGTATCCCATAGGTTTGGTCATGTTGTGCCTTCATTGTCATTGGATTTTAAGAAGTCTTTGATTTCCTTCTTTATTTCTTCCCTGGCACAGTGGTCGTCCAGTAAGGAGATGTTCAATTTCCATGTGTGTGTAGGCTTTCTGTTGATTCTTTTGCTGTTGAAGACCAGCTTTATTCAGTGGTGGTCTGATAAGACACAAGGTGTTATTTCAATTTTCTTGTATCTATTGAGACTATCTTTGTGTCCGACTATGTGGTCAATTTTGGAGAAGGTTCCATGAGGTGCTGAGAAAAAGGTGTATTCCTTTGTGTTTGGGTGAAACTTTCTGTAGATATCTGTTAGGTTCATTTGTTTCATGATCTCTGTTAGACTCAATATTTCTCTGTTTGGCCTCAGTCTTGTTGATCTGTCCATTGTTGTGAGTGGGGTGTTGAAGTCTCCCACTACTAATGTGTTGTGATCGACATGCGATTTAAGTTTTAGAAGTGTTTCCTTTACAAATGTAGGTTCCTTTGTATTTGAGGCATAGATGTTCAGTATTGAGATTTCCTCTTGATGAATATTCCCTTTAATAAGTATATAATGCCCTTCTTTGTCTTTTTTCATTAACTTCAGTTGGAAGTCTGTTTTGTTTGATATTAGGATGGCTACTCCAGCTTGCTTCCTAGGTCCATTTGCTTGGAAAACCTTTTCCCAGCCCTTTACTCTGAGGTAGTGTCTATTTTTGATAGTGATATGTGTTTCTTGTATGCAGCAAAAAGACGGGTCTTGCTTGTGGATCCACTCTGTAAACCTGTGTCTTTTTATTGGGGAGTTGAGTCCATTGATGTTGATGGATATTAGTGACCTGGGGTTGTTATTTCCCATTAGTTTGGTATAGGTTATGGTCCTGTGCCTCTTTTGGTTTAGTTGCTGAGGGGTTTTCTATTCCCTTTGTTTTCTTGGGTGTAGTTTTCTTCTCTGGGTTGGAATTTTCCTTCTAGGATTTTCTGTAGGGCTGGGTTTGTGTGTAGATATTGTTTAAATTTGATTTTGTCATGGAATATCTTGTTTTCTCCGTCTATGTTGATAGAGAGTTTTGCTGGGTATAGTAGTCTGGCTGGGCACCTATGTTCTCTCAGGACTTGTAAGATATCTGTCCAGGCCCTTGTAGCTTTTAAAGTTTCTGAGGAGAAGTCAGGTGTAATTCTGATGGGTCTGCCATTGTATGTGACTTGACCTTTATCTCTTACAGCTTTTAATATTCTTTCTTTGTTCTGTACATTTGGTGTTTCAATTATTATGTGGCGAGAGGAGTTTCTTTTCTGATCTAATCTGTTCGGTGTTCTGTAAGCCTCTTGGATTTTTATTGGCATCTCTTTTTTCAGGTTTGGGAAGTTTTCTTCTATGATTTTGTTGAAGATATTTCCTGGACCTTGGAGTCGGGAGTCTTCTCTTTCCTCTATGCCTGTAATTCTTGGGTTCCGTCTTTTCATTGAGTCCTTGATTTCTTGGATGTTGTGGGTGAGAGATTTTTTAGCCTTCTCATTTTCTTTGGATGTTGTACCTATTTCTTCCATCGAATCTTCCATGCCTGAGATCCTGTCTTCCATCTCTTGCATCCTATTTTTGATACTCACATCCGTAGTTCCTGTTCTCTTCCCTTGATTCTCTACTTCCTCTTTTAACTCTGACTGTGTTTTCTTTATTGTTTCTATTTCTATTTTCATGTCTTGTATGGTATTGTTCGTTCTGTACATTTCCTTCCCCAGTTTGCTTGTTTTTGTCTGGAAATCTTTCATTGCTTTGTCCTTTTCCTGTTCAAGCTGGGTCACCTTGGCTTGGAGCTCTTTAAAGGTGTTGTTCATTGTTTTGACTTGTAAAATTGTGGCTTCTTTGAATTCCTTCATAGATTTAAGTTCTTCTTGAAGGGACTCTATCACTTTCCATAATGCAGAATTGTCATCGTTTTCATGTGTTTCTGTTGGTGTGAGGTCATCCAAATTGGATGAGCTAGGATAATTCTGCATTGTTGGAGTCATATTTCCTTGATTTCTATTTTTTCTTGGACCTTTGGCCATATGGATGCGTTTAGCTGTCTGTTTTTGTCATTTTCTGGGCTTGGATCCACAGGGGATGCTTTGGTGTAGGATTCGAATTGCTTGGCTATCTGTCGTTGCTTACAGGGGGATCTCAGGGTCACTGTGGTTGTAATAGTCTGAAGCACTGTGAGCTGGTGTAGCCTATTCCCAGGTAGTGAGTAATGGTCTTGGATTGTTTCACTGCTCCCAATTCAGACTTCTCTGTGTTGCACACTGAGTGATCAGCCTGTAATGGTTCTGATGGTATGGACCTGTATGCCCAGGCACAGATTCCGTGGGCTTTGGTTGTCGTCACAGAGACTGACAGGGCCCGGCTCCACACCTAATTTGTCTGGGTTTACCAGAATACAGCTATGGCTCCCTGGCTTCTGGTTTCCCACTAGGCTCCTCCACCTCAGGTGTGGCCCCTCAGCCCCGCCCGCCTGTCCCGGCTTCCCGCCCCAGCTCCTCAGCCGCGGGTGCGTGGAGCCTCAATCCAGCCCACTTGTGCAGGCTTCCTGCCCTGGCTACTCTTCCACGGGTTCTTGGAGCTTCAGCCCTGCCCGCCTGTGCCTACTTCCTGCCCTGGCTTTTCTGCCGCGGGAGTGTGGAGCTTCAGCCCTGCCTGCCTGTGCTGGCTTCCCTCCCTGGCTGTTCTACCGCGGGTGTGCGGACCTTCAGCCCTGCCCGCCTGAACCGGCTTCCCTCCCTGGCTGTTTTGCCGCGGGTGCGCAGAGCTTCAGCCCCTCCCACCTGTGCCAGCTTCCCTCCCTGGCTGCTTTGCTGCAGGCTTGGTGCTTCTGCCCTGCCCGCCGGCTTCCCGCTCGCTCAGGTCCTCTGCGGCTCGAGCGGCTGTGGACCACCCGCCATGTGCCCTGTTTCTGCCTTGCTAAGAGTTCAACTAGCCCACAAAGTTTCCTAAGTAGCTATAAGGTCCTCCTGAAGTGTGGGGAGCCTAGTAGGCTAGTGAGTGATTGCCATGTGGGCTCTGATTCTGCCTGCTGTGTATTGGGGTCGATCTTACTAGGCGCTTCTCCAAATGGGAGTTCCCGAGTCCCGGATTTAGTGGCTTCCGTGTCTGAGAGAGATGGGGGGAGAGCCTTGCCCTGGGACTTTTAACAGTCCCTTGGGAGCTGTGATTGTTCCCGGAGGGTCTAGCCCCTCTGGTTTTTGCACAGTGTCCAATAACTCTGTGCTTTTTATGGCTCTTTTCTCCCACGTTCAAAATGCGGGTCGCCGCCATCTTGGCCCCTCCAAATTTGAGAACTTAAGTGAAATGGACAATTTTCTCGATAGAGTCCACCTACCGAAGCTAAATAAAGATCAGATTAACAGATTAAACAGCCCTATAACTCCTAAGGAAATAGAAACAGTCATTAAAAATCTCCCAACAGAAAAAGCCCAGAGCCAGATGGCCTTAGCATGGAATTCTACCGGACCTTCAAAGAGGAGCTAACACCAATACTCTTCAAACTCTTTCACCAAATAGAATCTGAAAGAACATTGCCAAACTCATTCTATGAGGCCACAGTCACCCTGATTCCTAAACCACACAAAGACCCAACAAAAAAAGAGAACTTCAGACCAATCTCCCTCATGAACATAGATGCAAAAATACTTAATAAAATACTAGCAAACCGAATTCAAGAACACATCAAAAGTATCATACACCATGATCAAGTAGGCTTCATCCCAGGAATGCAGGGATGGTTCAACATCGAAAGTCTATCAACATAATTCACCATATAAACAAGATGAAGGAAAAAAACCACATGATAATCTCGCTAGATGCAGAAAAAAGCATTTGACAAAATCCAACACCCTTTTATGCTAAAAGTTCTGGAGAGAACGGGCATACAAGGACCATACCTAGAAATAATAAAGGCAATATACAGCAAGCCAGTGGCCAACATCAAATTAAATGGCGAGAAGCTTAAAGCATTTCCTCTAAACTCAGGGACAAGACAAGGATGTCCACTCTCACCATATCTCTTCAATATAGTACTTGAAGTTCTTGCTAGAGCAATAAGACAACTAAAGGAGAACAAAGGGATAAATTTTGGAAACGAAGAAGTCAAATTATCCCTATTTGCAGACGATATGATAGTATACATAAGCGACCCCAAAAATTCCACCAGAGAACTCTTACAGCTGATAAACAGCTTCAGCAAGGTGGCTGGATACAAAATTCATTCAAAAAAATCAGAAGCCCTTCTTTATACAACAAACAAATGGGCAGAGAAAGAAATAAGGGAAACACCCCCCTTCACAATAGCCACAAACAATATAAAATACCTGGGGGTAACTCTAACCAAGCAAGTAAAGGACCTATACAACAAGAACTTCAAGCCCTTGAAGAAAGAAATGGAAGAGGCCTTTAGAAGATGAAAAGATCTCCCATGCTCATGGATAGGTAGGATCAACATAATAAAAATGGCTATCCTACCAAAAGCAATATATAGATTCAGTGCAATTCCTATCAAAATACCAACACAATTCTTTATAGACCTGGAAAGAGCTATTCTCAATTTCACATGGAACAACAAAAAGCCCAGAATAGCTAAATCAATCCTTGACAATAAAAAAGCATCTGGAGGTATCACCATCCCAGATTTCAAGCTGTACTACAGAGCAATAGTAGTAAAAACAGCATGGTATTGGTATAGAAACAGACCAGTAGATCAATGGAATTGAATTGAAGATCCAGAAATAGACCCACACACCTATGGTCACCTAATTTTTGACAAAGAAGCCAAAATGGCACAATGGAAGAAGGAAAGCATCTTCAACAAATGGTGCTGGTCCAACTGGATGTCCACTTGTAAAAGAATGAAATTAGACCCATACTTATCACCTTGTACAAAACTTAAGTCCAAGTGGATCAAAGACCTTAACATAAGGCCAGCCACCCTAAATCTACTAGAAGAAAAGTGGGAAAAACCCTCGAATTCATTGGCACAGGTGACAACTTCCTGAACAGAACACCAACAGCTCAGGACCTGAGATCAACAATCAATAAATGGGACCTCATGAAACTGAAAGCTTCTGTAAGGCAAAGGACACTGTCATTCGAACAAAACGGCAGCCTACAGACTGGGAGAAAATCTTCACCAACCCCACATCTGACAGAGGGCTAATATCCAAAATCTACAAAGAACTCAAGAAATTAAATGCCAAGAAACCAAATAATCCAATCAAAAAATGGGGGACAGGGCTAAATTGAGAATTCACAAAGGAGGAATCCCTAATGGCTGACAGACACTTGAAGAAATGTTCAACATCCTTAATCATCAGAGAAATGCAACTCAAGACGACTCTGAGATTCTATCTCACACCTGTCAGAATGGCTAAGATCAAAAGTTCAAACGACAGAAAGGGGAACTCTCCTCCACTGCTGGTGGGAGTGCAGGCTTGTGCAACCACTTTGGAGGTCAGTATGGCGATATCTTAGAAAACTTGGAATAGCTTTGCCTCAGGACCCAGCCATACCACTTCTGGGTATACACCCAAATGTCTCCTCACAGAATCATAAGGAAGTTTCCTTATCTATGTTCATAGCAGCCTTATTTGTAATAGCTAGAAACTGGAAACAACCCAGATGTCCCTCAACCGAAGAATCGATTAAAAGCCGGGCAGTGGTGGCGCACGCCTTTAATCCCAGCACTTGGGAGGCAGAGGCAGACGGATCTCTGTGAGTTCGAGGCCAGCCTGGTCTACAAAAGCGAGTCAAGGACAGCCAGAGCTGTTATACAGAGAAACCCTGTCTCGAAAAAACAAAAAAACAAACAAACAAACAAACAAAAAACAAAAACTGTGGTACATGTACACAATGGAATATTATTCAGCTATCAGGAGCAATGCAATTATGCAATTTGCAGCCAAATGGATGGAACTAGAAAAGCTCATCCTGAGTGAGCTAACCCAGACTCAGCAGGATGCATATGGTATCTATTCACTTATAGTAGGATTTTAGCTATATAGTAGAGGATATCGATACTACAACCAACGCACCAAAGGGAGCATGGACATAGACTTTTTATTTTTTATTCTTTTACTTTTTTAATTCTTTTTTATCTGTTTGTTGGGTTATTTGTTTGTTTGGTTTTTTAGTTCTCTCTCCCTGGCAATGAGACACTTTTCACTGGTGATACTGCCTCATAGACCCCCATTGTATGAGGAGGCTCCTGGCCCTCACATGACCTATGAACTGGGGTGAGGGACTGTTATATAGGGACACCCACTCCAGAGAAGAAGGATGGAAGGATCAGGGGATAAAGAAAAAAAAATGAAATGTGAAGTTTCAGCCTTTGGCTACTAATTGTCATAAACTGTTTAGGATAATTAAGAAATGTAAACTAATAGTCATGCAAGCCTGTCATTTTTTTAGGTGCTATGACAGTCTACTATAGTTATTTTCTAAACTAATCAGAAATCAAGTCGCAAAGAGACAAGCAACATTTGCTTATCCTAATATAAGAGATAGATAGGGCCTCTTCAAAAACCTCAAGAGATCTGCAGAATATGGCATTCAAAGATGTTCACTTAACTTTAGATTTTTTATATTGAGACATGTCAACTCCTGACAGCACCAACTATTCTACTCCAAGTAGAAGATGAGCATCGAAGAATCTCCAGTGGGAGATGGTTGAATTAGTGGCAAGCCTATCTCTTGGCAGAAAAAAAACCCTTGCTCCAACTGTAGACAGAATGCTGTCCAAAAAGGACAAAAATTGGAAGCAGGTAAGTCGACAGCCTAGCTCTGCCAAGACAGGGTAGGCAAGTCCTTCATAATTCCTGCTCTACAATCAATGTCTGTCAGAGAAACGGGGCCAAATGACTGAAGATGGATGCTGTAATGTATGGAGAGAAAATGGGAACTGTCCAGGCAGCCACTGGTATGTCATTTCTTAGTTTTGGAAGCTGCAGGCCCTGCACTTCCTATGTAATCAGACATATTTATCCCTCTCAGGTCTCTGAGGTGGTTGAAGAATAGATAGCTCGAGTCTCATAATTAAATTTTGAGTTGTTTAGGAATCAAGAAATTGCCCTGGATCTAAGAAGATGTTTCTAAAATTGTGATGCAAGTTAGTATGAAATCTGAGTTAGCTATAGAACTTTAAACTCATGGATTTAGTTAGATAGTAGAACATTAAAATCAGGTGACAAATACATATGGACTGGACAATGGGAATGTATGCTAAGCCATATAACTTTTATAATTGTGGCCTAATTACCTCTGTTGTTGTGAATTGTATTTATTATTATAAGAGAAAGAGCCATTTATTGAACTAAAAGGGGGAGCTGTTGGGGAGGAAAAGATATATCTTAAACTTAAAAAAAAGTATGGGGATGGGTGGGTTGAGGCGGAAGAGGGTGGGAGGATGGGACTGCAGGGAGGAGTAGGGAGGGGATTGCGATTGAGATGTAACTTGAAGAAAAACAAATTAATTAATTTAAAAAAAAGAAAAGAAAAAATCTTCCTCTCCAGCCTTTGAAGGGAGGGCTTCCAGAATTATGAGAAAATGAACTTCTGGGTTCTGTGGGATTTTATTCTCTCTCTCTCTCTCTCTCTCTCTCTCTCTCTCTCTCTCTCTCTCTTTCTCTTCCTCCTTCCCTCCCTCCTGCCCCTTCTTTGCAGGTGTGTATGCATGTGTGTTATCACATGCCAAAGGAAAGCCTTGGGCGTCACTCCTTGGGCTCTGTCTACCTTCCTAAAATTAGTTTATTTATTTAAATAAAATCAGGGCCTCTTGCTAAGCCTGGAGCTTACAGAGTATGCTAGGTTGGTTTTCTACTCAGTGTTTCTATTGCTGTGCTGAAACACCATGACCAAAGCAAGCTGGAAAGAAGGAAAGAGTGTATTCAGCTTACACTTCCACAGCACTGTTCGTCATCAGAAGAAATGAGGGCAGGAACTCAAACAGGGCAGACCCTAGAGGAAGAAGCTGATGCAAAGGCCATGGAGGGGTGCTGCTTACTGGCTTGCTCCCTTGGCTTGTTCACCCTGCTTTCTTATAGAACCCATCATGGGTCAGCCTTCCTACCAATAACCATTTAAGAAAATACCCTACAGCTGAATCTCAAATGAGGTTTCCTCCTCTCTGATGACTCTAGTTTGTGTGAAGTTGGCATAAAACTGTCTAGCGCAGCTGGCTGACTGGAAAGTTGCAAATTCTGCCGGTCTCTGCCTCCATCTCCCTGGGGCCCAGTTTATAAGCCGGAGTTTCCCAGGAATTGAATTCTCGTAAATTCAGGTGAATTCTTGCCTCGAAATTTACCAACTGAGTTCTCTCCCTAGCCCCAACTTTCTGTTGTTTGAACCTCTCACATTTGTGGTCATTTATCGTGACAGGTATAGGAACTCAGTGTATAATATGAAGGGTCTGGTTTCCTTAAGGTTAGCGAATTTTATTTTATTGGAAACAGCGATTGACAAGGGCAGGGAGAGCTTGATAGAAGACACAGATCACAAGTCAGGTAACAGAGGCTCAAGCGTTCTCGCAGCTGTGTCAAAGCCTGTATTCTCAGAGCTCAGCTCCTGGCCATGCCCCATTTTGTAAACCACAGCACAGAAAAACAGGGGGAAAGCTGGACCAGGAATAAAGAAGAGAGGAAAGGAGCAAAAGAGAGAGGCAAAGTGGCTGAAGAGAAGAGAAATGAAAGAAAAAAGAGATAGGAAATTTAAAAGAAGGAAAGAAAACACCAACTTAATGCCTATCTTCCTTTGAAGGCATTACTACAGTACCAAACACAGAATTAAACACCCTTGCTATCCATTAGTGCCTTAAACTAGTATTTTCTGAGCATTGTTGAAGGACATCTGAACACGCTGAGACTACTCAGTTGTAGTTCCTGGGCCAAGCCTGTGGATGTTTCAAAAGAAATCCACAGTGCCAGAGGTGGTTGGGAAGAAGAGTTCAGAGCTCTCTCTCTCTCTCTCTCTCTCTCTCTCTCTCTCTCTCAAAGCTAGAGCAGCTGAGTAAACTTCGGGAGTAGAGCCACCAGCTCAGTGAGCCCCCCCATCCTCCACCAAGAGCCTTGACTTGAGCCCAGGTTCCACAGCATCAGAGCAGACCCGGAGGAAGCCTGCCAGACAGGGTGCAAGACGCTACAGTTCTCACGCTGCCTGCAGACTACGGAGTTCAGAGAGGGAGAAGGGAACACTAGAGAAAGGAGATTTTAAGCTGGTAAGCGGAGGCTGACCCTAGCAAGCTTTCACATCAACCTGGAAATGAATTAGTGGCACTCGACTTCCCTTCTTTTCCTTGCCTCCTATCACATTAAATCATAGTTAAGAGGAAAACCTCCTGTGCACCCATGATTTTCAGGGCTTCTCGTGTGCCCATGTGATTTGATTATGGGCAGCTGGAGTGAAGAGGAAAGGGTTCTGAACCAACCCAGACAGGTCTGGGTTCAAACATAGGTGTGGTCACTTGAATGAGCAGGTTAATGGGGACATTTGCCTTCCTACATCTCAGAGTCCCCTTTTATAAGAACCAGAATCCTCATTACAGATGAGGGCTGTCATTCTTTAAAAGGACAAGACAAAACAAAAAAATCAGAGCAATGATTATTAAAATACAATCATAAATTTCAGATTTTAACAAATTTCAAGTCTATCTGTGTATGTGCACATGTGGATATATTCGCAATTAGGAGCACGTTTGTATGAAAGCCAGGTGCTGATTTTAGGTATCTTCCTCAGTTGCTTTCCAGCATAATTTTTAAGACATGCTCTCAGTGAAACTGGGGCTCACCAATTCAGCTAGACTGGCTAGCCAGCGAGTCCAGAGACCCTCCTGTCCACCGGTCCTCACGGTTCAGGGGATCTGAGCTCAGCACTCAGCATGCTTGTGGGATGAACACTTCGCCAGCTGAGTCATCTCTAGCCCCACTTCCAGGTCTATCTTAAGCTAAGGACATAAACTTCCACAGAAATCAATGTATAGAAACAGTTGGGCTATCAGACATACCTGAAAGGGGCTGTGACCTGAAAAGTTTTGCAACAATAACTATAGGCTTCCTTAGTTTAAATGGATTAGTACAAAATGGATAACAGTTAAAAAAAACTGCAATATAAGTATACTGATGAATATAAAGTTCAAAGATGAGTGTGAATTTTTTAATACTAGTAGACCAATATGAAAGTTCATGTTTTCAAAGAACAGGAAGAGCAAAATTGAAATAGCATATGTTGGCTGTTCCTCACTTAAAAGTAATAAAGTCTGAGAATCATATATTTATATTTATATCGATCTTGCTTTTATCCAAGGGTAGTTTTGGCTAAACTTTAATTTTCAAATATCTGCACATTCGTGAAGTCGGTGTCTGTCAACATCAGCTCCCCAGGAACCTTGTCAGGGTGAAGGAGTCATGTAGCATGGAGGTCTTGAGCTCACTTGAGCTCCTTGCTGCAAGAATAAGACAAACTGACAGGGGCCACCTTCCCTATATGGGGCACCTTGCTCTTCTTGTGTTCTGAAACCATGTCATAGAAGAGATGAGAGCAGAGACTTGGGGCCAGCGTGGACCCTTCTGTATGTGCAAAGCAAATCTGCCGCTTGGAGGCTTCCTCTCTAGCTTGGAGAACCGTTTCTGGGCAGAGGGTGGGGTGGGGTGAGGGGGTGTGCAGCACAGAGCTTCCTGACCACCTACTTCCCTGACTGGGGTCATTTTCACAGATCTGCAGGGGGCCCAGGCAGGAGACAAAGCCAGCACACGGACAAAATAACCAACTGCACTGTGCCAAGAGGAAACACGGACTAAGAGCTATAATGAGTGGGTAAGCAAAGAGCCACTGGATCCAAGCAGAGAATGTGTCAGGGAGAGAGAACAGCAGCCCTGTTGGCTCCAGCACAGGCCAGAGCCTTAATCTGTAAATCACTGAGAAGCCCAATAAGTTTAAAAAAAAATGTGGCCACCCTTGGAGTAGAGGCAGAAGGCAGCAACATAAAGTCCTCTAACTCCTGCAGATAACCCATGCCAATATGCAGAGATAGCCAGAATCCAAGAGACAGGGAGGTTGTATTGCCAGGGCCTAATTACATTTCATCAAGATGGGGGGAAAAAAAAAAGATGAGCATGTATTTTATAGTCCCAAATGAAACACACACACACACACACACACACACACACACACACACACACACACATTGTTCTCAAGAATGCCTGACTGTACATTCTCTCATCTTCCTGTATAAGCCTACTCTAAAATTTCTGGCATAGGCCTGAAAGTCATTAATAATTTAGCTGAAACGTAAAGTTTTACTGCAGCATGTTGATAGCTATTATGAGGTATAAATCTGTGTGGCTCTGGCAGGTTGAATGCCCCCCTCCCCACCCCCTCCACTCTCCATCACATGACCACTGAAAGCCTTGAACTGTGCTGGGGGTAGAAGTCTCACAGTTTGGAATTAAATTAGACATGAGGGCACTAAAGTATTCTTTACTTTCTTTGATCGTGCCAACCATTCCAAACTGCCTTCATGGGCCAAATCCTGTCACAGAAAATGAGGTCTTCCTCAGGAAAATGGGGCTCAGTAAACTGCCTAGCAAAAGCCATGCAGCCCCTCCACAAAGTCCAGATGCAGTACCATCCGTTCACTTTGCCGACCCTAAAGCTATTCTCAGCCTTGGCTTAACATGTTGGGAGGCCATCAGAGAACTCCAATTGTCACACAAATTTTAAGACAGTTTCTTTTTTTTAAGATTTATTTGTGTGTGTGTGTGTGTGTGTGTGTGTGTGTGTTCCCTGTCTTCATGCACACCAGAAGAAGGAATCAGATCTCATTACAGATGGTTATGAACCACCATGTGGCTGCTGGGAATTGAACTCAGGACCTCTGAAAGAGCAGCCAGTGCTCTTAACTAATGAGCCATCTCCCTAGCCCCCAGCTTCTTTATAAAACAGAGCAAGAAAAAAATCAGAGAGAGCCCTATTTTTAGGAGAGTTGTCCTAATGTCTTCTAGTTTGTTTCATAATTAATGTTTAAATGATTCTCAGAATATTTAGGGTTTGGAGTATAGATGTAGTTTCACAATCAAAGTTTTATGTTTGGGGTCCAGTACCGCAAACATAAAACACATGAGATTTGAGCCTTTCCCGCTGTAAAGACTTAGTCAAATGAATACAGAACTTGGGAGTGACTACAGAGTTCTATGTCCTTAGTGAGGAGCGGCTGGGCTGTACTCTTTGCTGGTTTTGTGTCTACAAGTTACAGAGTTGTACAGGAAGTACAGGATCCAGGAGCTTGTCTGGTGGAGTCAGCACATAAATTAGGATTTTCTTTACAAAGTCTGTAGGTATGCCAGCCAGTGGTGGCTCATGCCTTTAATCCCAGCACTCAGGAGGCAGAGGCAGGCAGATCTCTGAGTTCAAAGCCAGTATGGTCTACAGAGTAAGTTCCAGGACAGCCAGGGCTGTTACACAGAGAAACCCTGTCAAAACAAAAAAAAACAAACTAATGAACAACAAACAAAAAGTCTGCAAGTAGTCAGAACCCATCAAAGTTAAATTCATCAATGAAACCCACTTGTATTCTCTGAAAGAGCCTATAAACCTTGCAAAGGAAGTATATGCAGTGATTATTCTCTCTCTCTCTCTCTCTCTCTCTCTCTATCTCTCTCTCTCTCTCTCTCACTTTTCTTAGTGTTCTCCTTGACTCTCCATAGCAAACTCATGTTGAAAACCACTAAGATACTTTACCTCATTTAAATGGTTGGAATCTTTAATGCCCCCTATAGGCTCATGGTGCGCGCTCACATGTGTGTATGTTCATGTGTGTGCATGTGTGTGTGTTCACACTCACACACGAATGTATTTATGTGTACAAATCTGCACATGAATATGAAGCTCTGAGTAGATCCATTGTCTTCCTCCTCAAGCATTCTGCACCTATTTGGGGGGAGGAGGAATCTCGGGTTCTCAGACATCCAATTGCCTCCACATCTCCACTGCTGACCTCTCAAGTGTGTGGTGAAACATCCATGGGCTCTGGAGCTCAAAATGAGGTCCCCATGCTTGCAAGGCAAGAAATTTACCAACTGAGCCCTCTACAGCCCTTAGACTCTTGTTTTAAACCTCTGTTCTTAACCTGTGGTGCTAGTTCAATGTCTGCGGAGGCTTTAGAAGGTAGTGTCTTCCTGGAGGAAGGCTCTCAGCTAGAGCAGACCACCAATGATGGTCATATGAGTCCCTGGCTCTGGTCTGTATATGTGAAATAGCTACCACCTCATGATCCCACCTCCACAGAGGCAGCTTATCCACCCTCCTCCTCCCTGCCCCCCCTCCCTCCTCCCTGCCCACTCTCCTCCTTCTCCCTGCCCATCCTCCTCCTCCTTGTCCACCCTTCTCCTCCCTGCTCAGCCTCCTCCTCCTCCCTGCCCATCCTCCTCCTCCTCCCTGACAACCCTCCTCCTCCTCCCTGCCCACCCTTCTTCTGTGCACTGTTCACACACACAAGGTACACTGTGCAGCCTGCCTTCCTCAGTATAATGGATAGAATCCATGGGCCAGAATAATCTTTGCTCCCTCAAACTGTTTCTGTCAGATAGTTTGGTCAAAGAAATGTAAAAGTAGCTCAGGCATTGACTACTAATGCTAAGAGCTGCCTAAATTGGATTTTTCTCTTCTTTTGGCTTTTGTTTTCCTAGAAAACTGTTTAAATGCTAGTGATGTTATTTTTACTAAAAGAAACTAAAAGTTAAGAAAACCATTAGGTTTGCTTATGAATATCTCCAGTTGGTGCTACTGATAACAAAGTAAACAAGACAGTTCTGCACTCCCCCATTGCCTAAAGCCTGAAGTGGAGTGCCCTGAAATGTAAATGGATACTGTTAACTGGATTATCTCCAGGGCCTTCTAGACTAAAAGCTCTTATCAGCTTTACCTGGGTTGTTGGCAATGTGGACATTTTTCTTGCCTGTTTAGGGAATTAGAGACTTTTACCTTCTATTGGGAATATTGGGTATGTTGGTCACTACTAGACACTATTGCTAGACATCATTTTTTAATGAGAAATAGAAAATGTCATTCAATGTATTTAAACTATAATAGCAGAATCATTAGAAATGATATAATTTTTTAAAAACCACAGGAAACGTAGGCTCTACATAGACCTTACAAGCTGTTCAATTATATAGATCTTTTTTCTTCCTAAGACTCACTTAATCTCCTGGTTCTAAAGTGGTTGCAAGCACACCTGTAGAAATGCACTTCCTCGTTAATGGATTCAACAGCGGACTTGATGTTTCTAAATTTCCAGAAGACATTCAGTGGAGTCTGTTTGGATGGATTAATATATATGTGTGAAAACATTAGCTAATTATTATAGCATGCACTCGAACATAGGAATTGGGTTTACGAGACTGTACCCTCCACCCTAGGTTCAACAAAATTCCTTAGAGTATCTTTCCCTGGAATGACACGGGGTTTAAAATGGAAATCAGTGCCCTTGGAAAAGAGTGAAGTGAATGCTGTGCCATTGAGCCAAGTGGTACTCACCATGACAGCAGTTCCTTCCCAAGCTTGGGGGCAGAACCTCAACTAGGAGCTAAGAGTCAATGACACCTGTCAGTCTCAATGGCAAGTGTTAGTTTTAGGCTTCAGCTTTGTTTGACCCCACAAACACTATTATTAACTTTGTGGATCCAAATGTTCCTAGCCTGGAAGTCTACGCATACGAGAAGGTGCTGGAGAGAATGCCAAGGTCCTCCTTGCTCTGTACCCTCCACATTAGTCTCTTCAAGAATTCATCCCACTGCAACGTTCTCCCACCCTCATATGTTTCTAGGAAGTGCCCCTGTGTATTACAAAAGAAACACCAAGTTTCTGGGTTTGTCTGAAGTCTCCCTCCACCCTACCTGTCTTTCACATTCAACCATTCTTGCTGGAGAAATCAGTGTGCCTTGGCTGATGCATCCTCACTGCAAAATACCACTCTGCGGTTTTCTTTCCCGATAAATTCCATGTGCAACAACAAGTTGCTTTAGCTACATGTGCTGTGTCTATCAGTGGCATTTCATTGACGTGTAGATTGTTTGACCTAAATATCATGGAACTCTGTCTACATCCTAATATCCCCTCCTACACAAGTACCTATCAAAATGCCTCTCCTCTGTAGACCTGTGCCTAAACACACACACACACACACACACACACACACACACACACACACACTCTCTCTCTCTCTCTCTCTCTCTCTCTCTCTCTCTCTCTCTCTCTCTCTC
>CAJQZJ010032401.1:2785490-2801909 GCA_907164525.1 Lophiomys imhausi
CTCTCTCTCTCTCTCTCTCTCTCTCTCTCTCTCTCTCTCTCTCTCTCCTGATTAAAAAATCAGCATCTCTACCTCGGTTTAGTTCAGTTGCAAAACCTTATCATCATCATCACCATCATCACCATCATCAGAGGGGAGGGATGCAGAAAACCAGAAAGCTTGGCATGAGGAACTGTGGGGTATTTGGAGAGGGGTCCTCTGTTGTTCCTGTAAATTCCGCTTAGACCAAAATCTCTGTAGAGATTTCTTAAACCTCCTGATCTCTCTCCCAGAAATTAGGCTGCACTCCCCTTCAGCTATTCTTTGAGACAGAGTTAACAAGAAAGCATGCTGGGTTGTGGCCTTCAGGCCCTTGAAACTGCAGGATAAGTTTATGGTCCCATGAAAACCTGTCTCAAAACCCTAGTTCTTCTCTGGATTTGAAGGGATCTCTCCCCACCCTCCCACTCCCTCTGAGTCATCATTATGGCTGTCTGTGGTTATGTTGCTGTATCTCCCTGATACTCAGGGAGGTGGGGAAATTATGTCTCTTCTTGGGACCCAATCATGTAATACAAGTATAGGAAGTGCTCTAAGGCAGCTCCTTTTTGGACACGAAGGTTCTCATCTGCTAATAAAACCTTTCCAAAGGGCAATCTCGTATTAGCTTCTTTCCAGGAACCTGCCTCCTCCTTTTAACTCATAACAGTCTGCTGGTAATTCTTCTGAGGGGACTCTCATCAATGTCAAAAATTTGAGGTTTTCATGTAAAAAGGGTTCTTCCTGTTCCATGGTGTCACTTGACAAATGGGCTGTCACTTGAAACTCAGTGCCTTCCTCAGAGTTTCCATTACCAACCCCGTACACAGCTTCTCTTCAGCCAGTTGCTAATGTTCCTGAGCAGGGAACAGAGGGAAAAATAGAGACAACAAGCTCTGGTTCCATGTTTATCAAATAGGGTTTATGTTCATTGGAGTTAGACATTTTCTTTTAAAAATAACTAAAGTACTTTTAAGCATAAATGAAATAATATAGTTTTAAAAAATGAAAAGCAAGATGACACAATGTGTTTTGGAAAATGAAAACTTAAGAACCAAAGTAAATTGTGTATTACAAAGAAATAAATCTGATTGTAAACCATCAGAGAGGATGAGGCAATATGTATGTGATAGAAGTCCAAACAATATTTTAAATTAGTGGTCTAATAAAGCCATTTAGATTCTCCTTGATGGATACAATTCCTTTCTCCATCATAGAGGGGGCTGACTTATTTCATGTCCAGGCCAGCCTCTTCCTCTTACTCCATATTTGTTGCCTTTGGGGCCTGGAGAGCAGAGCTCTAGTCTTGAAGGATTCTCTGTATCTGTTTATTAACATGCATGGTGACAAGTTAACTAGGAAAGGGCAGGCAGCTGGCCTATGATAGCTAAAACCTAAAATAAACAGAAATGTCACCTGTTGATATTTTTTAATTGAATTTATAGCTCATTTCCTCATTCCCCCATGGATTTTGCTTGTGAAAATAAACAATGTTTTCAGCATTATAAAAAAAAAATTCCTTTAAAATACAAATCAGAGTTTCACCTGTTTCATAACCATTCATACCAACAGGACATCAAGTAATGGTAGAGACCCTCTGTGGAGGCAGAGGCTCTTAAGTCACCAGACTACAAGGTCACCTGAGCGTGCTGTGCTGCAACCCTGCTTACGCCAAGCCTGCTGGCTGGAATCTCATTCCTTGCTTCAAGGCATCTTATCCTTGGAACACTTCAGGAACAGGGAACCGAAATCCACACTATAGGAGAGTCTTTCCCTTACTGCTAGGTGTTTGTTTCTCTGCGTTTATGCTCTCCCAAGGAACAGAAGCAGGATGACGTCAGATGAGATAAATCACCAGTGTGATAAAATACATCCACTTACTTTCTATCCAAGAAAATGTTGCAGACTTAAATTTTCTGTGTGGGTCATCTCGTTCTTCCTAATATGTTTTAAAAGCTCCCTCACCCCCCCCCCCCCCCCGCAGCTCTTGAGAAGGAATCAAAGGAAGTAAGTCTTCTTCCTGCTAACCCTCCCAGGAGAACTTGAGAGAGAATCAGCAGAGGCTAGCTTCAACTGTTCTGGTAGAAAAGGATTAGCATTCTTGGTGCCTGCCAATGGCCATCTTCAGGGTGCTTGGTTGTAATATTGCTGTTTACTTATCTTAGACGAGAGTCAAAACTCAAGATTATATTATGTACCCCAAAACTTGTTTTGAAGAAGCTGCTCAGTGATAGTTGAGCATTCATTTTATTCATGTGTATTTTTAAAGCTATCAGAAAATAATCTGGCATTATAGTGCCCTTAACCCATCAATAGTGTGCTATTGTTTTGTTTTGCCATGATCAAATTCATAAGAGAACATTTAAAAGGAAGAAAGATTTATTTGGGCTCATAGTTCTGAGGTGTCATTCTATTACAGCACGTGGGGTGTGGGAAATGAAGATAGGCTCGCAGTATAGTGGCAGAGAGAGAGAGAGACTATACAACAAGAATTTCTTATTTTTCCCCTTTATTCCACCAGAGTTTCCGCTTTATGGGATGGTATTACTCACATTCCATATGCAGGCTGAGTCTTTCCCTCTTAATTAGTTATCTCTGGAAATGCTGTCAGTCACAAACACACCAAAAACTGCATTTTACTAATTTCCTAGGAATTTCTCAATCCTGTCACACTGTCAAAAACAGTCATCGAAAGTCCACTTCTCAGCTCATCCTCTTAATATCATCATCCTCACCCCTACCCCACAGTAGTTTGTGTCCATCTCAAAACACAAAGCACATTCATCTATAAGAGCTCCTGTAGTTCCAGAATTGCTTAAATGTTCAAGTTCAAAGTCTCCTCTGAACAAGTTACGTGTTTCCAAAATGCAGTGGAGTAGAATAAGCAAGCATTGTCATCCCAAGTGTAAAGATAAAGGAAAAGAAAGGAAGAGTGGGAACAAAGGAAGACCAAACATTAAATATTATACAGTGGTATGTGACAAGGAGATGTGAGCTCCCACTGACCTGGGCACCCCTGACCCTGTGGCCTTGGAATTTGCATACTGCATTGTCTTTTTTTTTCCTTGTGCTGATTCTGCACATTCTTGTGGCTATCCCCAATAGATATTGCTGGCATCTTTCACTTCTTGGGATCTCCTTCATATCTTGAGCTTCACCACCATAGGTTTCTGAATCAGCTGCTCCAGGGCTAGCTGCAGGGATGTGACCTGCTGCTCGTTGCCTAACCTCAGGGACCTTCCTTTGAAGTCTGAATGAAGTCCCCATAACCTTGTAACCCTTACATTCTGTGCACTTGAAAAAGCAACGTCCCATGGGCCATGCCACTGTCTGCCACCATCTTGGACAGCAGCCAGGCCCTACTGGACCACAGCAATAGGGGACTCTGATTTCCTGAGTGGATGAATGTAGAAAAACATTTCTATTTTTGTCTAGAGGAAGGCACTCTGTTGTGAAAGGAAATACTTTAAAATCATTTCAAATGTTCACACCTTTGAGACTGAAATGGATGGGCTCAAAGTGATTCCTGAGATGCCTTCGGGGTATCTTTCCCATTGATCCAGTATATAGTATGCGGCTTCATAGTATGTGGCTTCTTCCAAGTAAATGCAATCTTGTTTCCAGTCATATCTGACATGAATCTGACTTTGCACTTGCTTCTCTCAGTGGCCCATACTGCAACTTTTAAAATTATTCTCTTCTGCTTTTTGTTCCAGATTTTTACTCTTAACTGGTTAAAAAAAAAAAAAAAGTTAGCTAAGCCAGTGTCCAACCTTAATTCAGGATTGCCTTTTATTTCCTTTGCCAGATTAATTAGATCCTAACCTTCAAACGCATCCCCTCCAAAATCTTACGGAATAGATACAATGTAGATGAACTCTTGGCCGAAATCAGATACTAAAAACCTCTTGTCCAACTCCAAATCCAAGGGTCTCCTTCTCATTTGAAATCTCATTAGCACAGCCTTTCCTCCTCACACTACTGTCAGTATTGTTATCCTCTGAGCACCTACCAGAATGATCTATTGAGTTCTGTTCATAATATTCTCGGGCTTCTTTAGCCTACATGTGCATGCTTACAAAAAAAAAAAAAAAAAAAAAAAAAAAAAAAAAAAAAAAAAAAAAAAACAGTTCCAAACTTTGCAACCACATTGGCAGGTAAAGCAATGACCCCATTCCTGGTACTAATTTTCCATAATTAATCATTATTAGGATTACAAGTGGATGCCTCCATGCTTGTTAGATGAGCAATTGAAGGAGGAGGAGATTTATATGGGCTCCTGGTTTTAGAGCTTTCAAGAACAGAAAAACAGAGCCTCTTAGATCACGGCAGCCAAGAAGCAGAGGCGGGAATGCCTGTGCTAGCCGGCATTCTGCTCTTCAATCCCAGCCTCAAGTGGGAAGTTGCCAGTCACATTCTGGGTCTCATTTACTATGACAGCAAGAATACTAAATTAGAAACTGAAATTTCTCAGTCATTAATACACTGTGTCAGGGAAGACACTTTCCACAGTTACAGTGTTTTTTTCAGGACAGTAAGTAAAAGGACATTGACAGCTGCCCTGTGGACTGTGATTCTAGCACCTCCTGGAGTGACTGACTGGTGTGTCAGCTTCAAGAAATGGTGACTGAAATACGAATACACTAACGGCATGTGTTTCCAGTGTTTGAGTCAGCTTGCTTTTGTCTACTTGAAACTTAGAATATGTGGTGAACATTTTACTTCTAATCTATGTTACTCAGTTAAGTATTTTTAAACCTGCTGTTTACCCATTTTATATATCCGTGAACATTCGTTAAATATTTCTTTCTGAGTTATGATCTAAATTAAGTGATATAAAACACTTTCCTATATTTAAGAATATCTACACATGAACTTTAAAAATGTGACTGAAGAACTATAGGCCACCTTCTCGGCCTTGGCTATCACTTCATACTATTACTTTTCGAATGGATAAAGTCAATATAACCATTAAATGATTAATCGTTCTTTAAAGGTAAAAAAAATCAAAAAACTATTTCTATATCTACAGACTTTCCATTCATCTGCTGGGTTTTGTTCTCAGCTCTCTTTGGAACCCACCAGGCATAAACACTGAGCTGTATTCAGAGTCTCTGGAACTTTTCTACTTTACATAAGAAACTATAAAAAAAAAAGAGTATCATTTTAATTTATAGCATTCTTCACGATGAAGGGTTTTTTTAATTACTTTATAGTCAATACACACTTGTTTGAGTATAGCAGTTCTTATGCAGAACAATAAGACTGTAAATGGAATTTACAGGCTGCAATAGTGTTCCCAAAGCCTGCCAACGCATGCTACCTAGAAAGCACTCTCTTCCTGCACTGGGGTCTCTTCGCCGCAGCCCTCCTATCTGGCTTACTGCAACTAACCCTTTAGATAACCAAAGGTTACTTTCCCTTTTTAACAGTTCTGGGAGATTTTGGAAGAAGCATTAGGTTTGGGTGCACTTTGATGGAGCTGGGCAGGGGGCAAGCATACTCAAGCTTTCAGGCCCTTACTGAAAATACATTTTGCTCCATGTCTTTCTGTTTCCTTGAAGAGCCTGTGCTGACAGCCCAAAAGTGCATTATGATCACCCCAGCTGAAAGTCCCTCTTGCTTTCTCAAACCATTTTATGACAATAATAAAAAGGGGCTGGGGGAATCTTCCTTCTGCATGAAGAACAATGCTGGTTATTTCAGCATCCTGAGCCAGTCAGGTGAGATCAGACTGATGGCTTCCCTGGCTTTCCAAGAAATTTTAGAACCCAAACAGAGCTTGTTCCTACTTAGGTTCCCTGTAGCAGCAGTATTTAAGTAGCTGGCTATTTTTACACTCTGAAGCAGGTATTTGGGAAAGTACTGCTCACACATGTTTGCATAGGATTGACAATCACCAACAACATTTTGCTTACTTAGGATTTCCTTAGAGGTCCTCTTCCCAAGTGCTGACCTGGATTAACCCTACTTAACTTGTTGAAAATGAAGGGATTATAGGAGAAGGTATATGGTCATGAGCCACTGATGAATTAGACTTTCCCTTGGTGGTGTTTCCTTAGGCCTTTGAAGTGTGGATTGAGGGCAATCTTCCTTAATGTCCTCTCTCAGGGATCTTGTTTCACTTACAGAAGCCAGTCTTCTGGAGAGAAGTAAGTGCAGAAGAAAGTGGGGTGGTTCTTGTTTTGCTTATTAATCAAAAGCAAGAAGCCAGGGAGCTTCCTTCTTTACTAGGCTCTGGCTGCCTCCCTGCTGCAGCTGCTATATAAAGGAACTGGGGTCTTGTCTCATTGTAAAAGCTAGCGCTGCTGAAGGGGTGGTCTCTCTCTCCAGTGACTTCCTAATGGGAACTGAAAAAAATGTATGTATTCTCTGCAATGACAATCCAAACTCTAGAGGTGAGTTTTAGGCAAACAATAAGGATATTTGTAAAAACTTGACCACTAGGTCAGTCACTGCAGCATTTTTTATGAACTGAAAACTTGTAAAACCAGATAAAACAAGGCACATTCTTATCCCTACAGACTGCATGAATAAATGATCATAAATGGCACACACTGCTGAAGAGCCCAGGGCTGACTGATTTTTCTCAATATTGTATGTCAACACAGTCACATTCTACATCAAATGATCATCATTTTAATATTCAAAGCATTAACATATACAAACGCATAGGTTTACCTCATGATAACTCAGAAATATGAGCAGTTATTTTGTGGTGGCTTATAAATGATGATTTTTTTTTACATTTTTAATCTTTTCTACCATACATATGCATTAGTTATTTAATATTAAAATATGTAAGGCTCCTGTGAGAGGAGATGGGGTTATTATGATTTGTTTCTTACTTTAATGAGGTCAGTTGGAACTTAAAGGTGGTGAGCTAGTGACTGAAGCCTACATACACAGAGGACACAAGTCTCAGGAGAGATTTTGAACTGATTTGGGGCCTGAGATCTGGGCTCTAATCCACTCACATGGTCACAATCTCTAGAGCTCAAAAGCTCCTTCTACTCCTCAGGGACTCAGTTTCCACATGTTCATTCATTCATTCATTCATTCATTCACTGTAGTGTCGAGGATCGAACCCAAGTCTTTACACCAGTTGAGCAATCACACTACTTTTGAGCTTGCCTTAGTTTTCCTTGCTTTTAAATGAGGACAGCAGTATTATTCTAAGTATCTCATGGAGTTACTAGATACATCAGGTGATATTTGTAAAAATCTTGGACAAATGTGCATGGCTACCAGAAGACACAGAAATTCCACTCAGTTCCAAGGTGACTTGGAGGCTCATCCAATTAGCCAAGAACTCTCCTAATCGTATCTGTCCTTTGTGTGCCGTTAGCTGTCGTCTGCACTAACGAGGAATTTCACTCATTGGTTTCAGAATGGCTTGTTTCTCTGTTTCCATTCATGCATTCAGTTCTAACAGACATACAGGAAGCCAAAAACAGCCAGCTCTATGTTTTTCTGCGTTCACTTCCAGTAACCCAGTGAGCTTGCTGCTGTCTACACACCTGCAGAGTGAACGGCCTCAGACAATCCCTCTGCACTTTGAAACCCTTATTTGTCAGTGTTAAATATGCCATAGTATATACAGCATGCTATGTTTTAATTTTCCCACAAGAATGGCACAATATCCACATGAAAACAAGGCTCTCTTACCTCACAGATTCATAATACTCCAAGTCATCACTCCAGAAAATGGTACCCGACAACCTCCACCTGGAAGAGCTCCTTTATCTTTGCATCATCCCTTCTCGTCCCTAGACTGATAAAAATGAAAGTCTAACATATAGTTTGTTATGACTGAAGAATTACTTGCCTAAACTGGTAGTCTGAGTCACGTGTCCTTGCTTTCAAGCCTACAGGAAGGAATATGGACTTCCATGGAGGAAGCAAAATTTCTCAGGTAGTTCAAGATATCTTCCTCTGCTTAGCCAAACAAGAATCAAACAAAAAGAGAAAACCAGCTTCCCAATAGGAAATGACTAATAGGAAATTTCACGATAAGAAATGATTAAACCAGCTTCCAGATAGGAAATGACACGTTAAGTGTTGGTCATGTGCCAGGTTAGGTAAGATCATGGGATCTAGCTGACAAAGTGATTTTAGAACAATGAATGTGTATTCTCAACCCTTCTGGTGAGCACTGGATGCAGTTTGGCTGACATTGGTTTTAATAACCAGAGAGTTCACTGTTCCTGGCAAGGATCCCTGGTACATTCACTTGCATAACATTTTAAACCATTTCAAATATGGTAAACAACATCACAAGAACAGTATCATCCCGGAGGAGACAAAGGGACAGTGTTGGTGAAAGTGTAGGCATTTGTGCTCCATTTAAAAGACCTTGTGCTGGACAGAATCCGCAAGCTGGCTGACCAGTGCACCGGTCTTCAGGGCTTCTTGGTTTTCCACAGCTTTGGCGGGGGAACTGGCTCTGGGTTCACCTCCCTGCTGATGGAGCGGCTCTCTGTTGACTATGGAAAAAAGTCCAAACTGGAGTTCTCCATTTACCCCGCCCCCCAGGTTTCCACCGCTGTGGTTGAGCCCTACAATTCCATCCTCACCACCCACACCACCCTGGAGCACTCTGACTGTGCCTTCATGGTAGACAATGAGGCAATCTATGACATCTGTCATAGAAACCTTGACATTGAGCGCCCCACCTACACTAACCTTAACTGCCTTATTAGCCAGATTGTGTCTTCCATCACTGCTTCCCTCAGATTTGATGGGGCCCTGAATGTTGATCTGACAGAGTTCCAGACCAACCTGGTGCCCTACCCTCGCATACACTTCCCTCTGGCCACATATGCCCCTGTCATCTCTGCTGAGAAAGCCTACCATGAGCAGCTTTCTGTAGCAGAGATCACCAATGCCTGCTTTGAGCCAGCCAACCAGATGGCGAAATGTGACCCTCGCCATGGTAAATACATGGCTTGCTGCCTGCTGTACCGTGGGGATGTGGTTCCCAAAGATGTCAATGCTGCTATTGCCACCATCAAGACCAAAAGGAGCATCCAGTTTGTGGACTGGTGCCCCACTGGCTTCAAGGTTGGCATTAATTACCAGCCTCCCACTATGGTGCCTGGTGGGGACCTGGCCAAAGTCCAGAGAGCTGTGTGCATGCTGAGCAACACCACAGCCATTGCTGAGGCCTGGGCTCACCTAGATCACAAGTTTGATCTGATGTATGCCAAGCGTGCCTTTGTGCACTGGTATGTGGGTGAGGGCATGGAGGAGGGAGAGTTCTCTGAGGCCCGTGAGGACATGGCTGCACTAGAGAAGGATTATGAGGAGGTTGGTGTGGATTCTGTTGAGGGAGAGGGTGAGGAGGAAGGAGAGGAATACTAATTTCATTCTTTTAAGCCCCTGAATCATGTCAAACTCCCAAAACATCAACTTCAACATTAAGCTTACAGGCATTGATGCTACTAATTGTGTTGTTTTCATTCTGTGATCATGTGTACCTGAAAGGTCTTTCCAATGAAGTGTCAAAGTAAAAGCTTTAAGAACAGAAAAAAAAAATAATAGAGTTGATCATAACTTCTTCCCAGAGAATGGGACTGAGCACTGAAAGCCTTCTTTAATCTGAGGCCCCAGGGACAGGTAGGGGTGTGCTCCAACAGGCAGGCACAGGTAGTGGGCCTGTGAGGTTGCCCTGGACAGCCTGCCAGGAGTCTTCAACACTGTCCTCAGGGAGCTGCCTCCACATAGTGGGCCGCTTTGATCCTTGCTGAGACGGCTCCAAGGATGCCAGTAGTGTTCTGGATGTCCACAAGTTCATTTTACAGCATCATCAAAGCAGCATTCACACAGTAAAGACTAACAACCCAGCCTCTATTTGAACAGCTAGCAGCTCTTGGTACTGCCTGATTCATAGACCCTGCAAAGCAGAAAAAGAACTAAGAAACAGAGAGAATGAAGTGAGAAGAGATTGGGACCGGAAGCAGGGTTGCCGGCACCACTCAGTACCAAGGCCTCAACGTTGAAAACAGTTTTTTTCTAACTGTAAGTCCACTGCGGTATTTCCAGCTTCAGTGAATTATGATTTGACTAATGATGCATCCATCACAAGCTTTAAAAGGATCACAAAAATATCAGATTTACCAGAAGACGGGAGAAAGAACATCCTTCCTGAGAATTGAAAGGAAACAACATGAGCAAATGAGTTGTAAATCAAACTTAAAACTAATGGAAAGGAGGGATGAACAGATGGCTCGGATGGTAAAAGCATTTGCTGTGTAAGTGTGAGGACCTGAGTTCTAAACCTCAGAGCCCATGTAAAAAGCTAGGCATGGAAGTAGTCACAAGCCTGTTTCTCCAGCACTATAGGTGTAGGAAGGTGAAGACAGGAGAATTACTGAGACTGGCTGATCACCAGCATATCTCTAGGTTAATTAGAAAATGCTTTCCCAAGAGAATAAGGCACAGAATGATAGAGCAGGACACCCACCATCCTCTGGCCTCTGTGTGCACAAACATATGTGCATACATAACACACACAGGAGACAGACAGAGAGAGGGCAAGGGAGGGGGAGAAAGAGAGGGAGAGAAAATGATAAAGGAACTGGAATGAACTCAAAGAAAGATAATTGAGTCAATAATTTGTCATAGGTTGTTTGTAATATTCTGACTTCAGAAACCAACAAAGTCTTTAAAGTATAAATTTTCATTAGTACTACCCACCCCAAAATGTCAAAAAGCTGAAGATATTTCTTGGTGTCCCCCATGACTTCCCCATCATAATTCCTTTTTATATTAAAATTTATAGTATTTCACAAAAACATCAAAATAATTCATTCAATGATGAAATCTAAAGCCCTAAAAACTGATTCTTGTAATAAATCAAAATTTACCCTTGAGAAACAAAGATAGAGACATATCCACCCTTCTTCACAGTGAACATCTGAGGAAAGTATGCCATCAAACAATATGGACAGATGGAGGGATTTGCATTAGCACTCTACAGAAAATGAGAAGCAGTCAAGCAGCAAGCATATGAGAAAATGCCCACTGATGGCCAAGAAAGTACATATTTAAACAATGAGAAACATTTTTCTCTTAGCATAATATATCAATATGTATATGCCTGTGTATACATATATTCCAAAGACATCATCTAGCTGATGTCTTTGAATTTAAATGACCATCTAGCTGAACAGGCACTTCCTATATTACTTATGGAAGTGTAACTTGGAAGAACCTTGGGGAAGAGGTTGACATTTGTACATCGCAGAAGTACACATTTTAATGCACAAATCCAGTGCTGTAGAAAGGCGTCTCTCTAACCAATCTGTGGTATTTTGTTGACTTGTACAAAGTGAATCTCAGTCAAATCAAGGTTCTGTTTTCCACAGAATCTTTCTAAGGCTGCTGACCTGTCAAGATGTTGAGGAGTGGGAAAAAGAATGGGGTCCTTAGGGTAGCCACCAGTCAATGCGGGCTTTGTTTTGCTCACTGTGATGCCAGGCAAGTCACTTCCTGGCATCATGTCCACCGACTTTCTTCCCATCATGCTGAGCTCAAGAACTTGGGAATAGTTTTAGCGTGGTGCTGCTGCTGCGATGAGACCCAGAATCTTAGCCAGACTGTCTTTGGGCAGATGGGTCTTTGTAGGACACACAGCAACTCTTCTTGGTGTTCTGCTGCCTACTCTTGCTCTTCTCCTAGGCTGGCTGCTTTCCCGAGAGTGTAATCGAGGAAGTACAGTGCACAGCCACCAGTGCGAAATGCGCAAACTCATCTCATGTCCTCTCCTTCCCCTTCCCCCGGCATGCCAGAGAAACGCTTCCTAACCTAAAATAGAAGTTCTGCAGTCCTATGATGTGTCTCTCACATATTTCTTCTGATAGAGTGTTTTCTTTACTCCTCTAAGGATTTAAACTTTTAGAAACTAAAGCCTTGGAGGCTATCCCCATCCCTCCCTCTCGGCTTCAGAAAGGGAACATCTTGACACAGTGGCAATACAGCTAGAAGACTCTAGCTGTTTGAATGTGGCAGAGACAAGGTTATCGAATGTTGGATATTTGTCTTATGATATGGGTACCAAGAAGCTTTTGGGAGCATTGTTTGAGAGCAAGAAAGCTTGAAGAAAGAGAGCTTGCTGTCCACAACAAGGAGAGATGGCCTCAGAAATACACTAAGCCCCTATGGTGGAATCCTATCTAAGCGCCAGCATGGATGCCATTGTCTTCATGCATTCACTTGGAAAGATCCTGTGACTATCAAGAGGCAAACTGCAAAATCATAAACATAGTACAATTTCAGCTTTTTAAAAATATCTTTATCCTGCTTCTACGTTTGTGTGTTTCTAAATGCAGAAAGGCGCCTCAAGCATTACCAGTACAGATAACTTTAGAGAAGAGAAATTCAGATGAGGAAGAATCATTTTGTTTTGTTTTGTTTTGTTTTCCTTTCTGAAAGTCTTAAGTTTTGATTTGATTTAGTCGGTGACTATTGTCTTGTTAGATTTCAGAGGAAAAAATTAAAAGCAAGGGGCTTGGTGGCGCACGCTTTCAATCCCAGCACTCGGGAGGTAGAGGCAGGTGGGTCTCTGTGAGTTCGAGGCCAACCTGTTCTACAAAGTGAGTCCAGGGCAGCCAATGATACACAGAGAAACCCTGTCTCAAAAAACCAAAAAAAAAAAAATTAAAATCAAAAAGGAAACAATATCAGAGTACTACAATCATTTGAAGAATTCGGATCTAAGGCAGATAGAACAACATGGAAAATCAAGGGTGCATAGGTAAGGGACCCTTCACTAGATGCTATCTAAGTTTCCATTTGCTTGAGAGTCAAAAACTTCAACTCACCTTCAAAAATTAAGTTAACTATAAACAATACTCCATTTTTGGAGACACATCTGAAATAAATGTACTTAAATAGCAAGTGGACCATGCTTCTTTAAGGCCAGAATATGTGTGAACTGGGTGTCTAACTGTGTTGACACTGCTCTCTCATCCCTGATCCCAAACAATGTATCTTGTAAACTACCTTACAATTTCATTTACAAGAAGAAAATTCTTTAAGAGAAATAAGTAGACCATCTCCCATATTTTTAGTCTCTCCTTTTCCCTCTCTTTCTCTGTCTCTCTCCATCCCTCTCTCTTTTTCTTTCTTTCTCTCACTCTGTCTTCCCCAACCCCACGTGTGTGTGTGTGTGTGTGTGTGTGTGTGTGTGTGTGTGTGTGTATGTTTATATATACATATACATGCCACACATGTGTGGAGGTCAGAGGAAATTTTGCAAGACTCAGTTATGTCTTTCTGCCTTGTAGGTCCCAGGAATCAAACTCGGTTGTCAGGCTTGGCAGCAATCACCCTTACCTCTGAGCCATCTCACTGGCCCAATGTTGTCAACTTTAGTAGCCACAAAATAATTTTGTTAAGTCATGACTTTCTCTTAAGAAACCTTTGTCCATGTCTTAGGTACCTACAAGCATCTCTTTAAGAATAGCCATCCTTATGTCAAAGGTGTGTGCATTCTCACTTCTATGCAATAAACTCACTCATTTTGTCTCACTCCAACTGAACCAGAAATTTGTTTCTAATGGCTTAGTAGAAGACTCAACATTATCTAGAGAGGATGTGAACCTGGGGCCTCCTTACTGACAGGGCTGGGCTATGTACTATTATAGTCCTTTTCCTCATTGCTGTGACAGACCAAAAGAGTTTATGGAGGGAGGGGCTTAAAGATCAAGAGTTACTCCAAAGTGGCAGGGGTACAAGGAGGTAGCGGTGTGAAGCTGCTGTCATGTTGCACTCACAGTTAGGAATAAGAGCTCTGAATTCCAGTGTCCAACTCAGTCCTTCCATTTTATCCACCCAGCCAGTGGTACCACCCTCGGTTAGAACATAATGTTCCACCTCAGTTAATCTAATATAGATAATCCCTCACAGGCCTGCCCAGAGGTTTATCTCTTAGGTGATTCTCGATCCTGTCAAGTTGACAATCAATTTTAGTGGTTATAGGATACGTCATCCCATTGTTCCTGCCACAGCTAATGTACACAATGAAGACTAGTCACAACAATTAACTGGTTAAAATTCGATGGTGATTATAAGAGTCATTTTATGAAACACTGACTAGAAAGTAGATCCTTGTGGTAAAACGCAACAGACGAAATTTTAAACATAACTGTAGAAATTTAAATACCTCTCCCTCTCTGCCAAGTTCTATGACTCAAGTCAATACAGGAGAGTTCATTTTCAAACAAGCAATGAGAGTTGACGACAAAGTCAAAACCTGATCCAAGCTAAAGCCTTTTGTTTTATTCCTTAATACATGGTCTCTAATATCAGCAACACCAACTTCTTTGTGCAGAGTTAACCAGTGAGTCTATGTGGGTGAAAACACAGGCTAAAATCCAGGCCTTACAGACCATGCTCAGCCTGACCAAAAGGGTTCCAATGACATAGCAGCAGATTAAACCATAGCCTTCATGGATGAGCTTGGATGTTCAGTTAACAGTGCTGATGGTGCAATTCTTGGACTATCTCATATATTTACAAATAGCTCCAGAAGGGCCACTTAAGAGACCAAATGCATATTCTCATCCCCGTACCCACCAATGTGAAGACATTTGGCATGGGGGGAGGGGTGAATATGACCAAAACACAAAGTACAGAACTCTTGGGCCCAACAGTAAGAGACGTTGTTGCTGAAAGCTCGAGCTAAACATTCTTCCACTAGGCCATTAGCCTTTGCTGAGTGGGCATTCAGCAACAGGAACAACTAGCATTATTTAGCACTTAACTGTATAGTGCAGCCTTGGGCAGAGCTATCAGTCACAAACCAACTCCCTCAACCCTCCTGTAATCCAACTCTCTGTGTTGGATGTCTTGTCTATCAAATTTTTCAGAAGAGACTAATAAGGTATTGAAACGAATAACGTATGCAGTCTCACAATGTCACAAAGACTATAACTGAAGATCCTGATATGGAACTCAGATGATCTTACTAGGGGAAATAGAATGTTGTCTTAGTCAGTGTTCTATTGTTGTGAAGAGACACCACGGCCAACACAACTCTTTTTTTTTTTAAGCATTTAATTGGGGCCTTGCTTACAGTTTTCAGAGGTTGCATGGTGGCATAGCTGAGAGCTATCTTGATCTGCTGGCCAAGAAAGAGAGAGAGAGAGAGAGAGAGAGAGAGAGAGAGAGACTCTGGCCTTGGTATGGGCTTTTGAAACCTCAAAGCCCACCTCCAGTGACATTCTTCCTCCAAAGCCACACCCCTTAATCCTTATCCTTTCAAAGAATGACACTCCCTGGTGACTAAGCATTCAAATATATGAGCCTATAGAGGCCATTCTTACACACATCACAAATATGAATGAAAATTATAATATGGGGCAACATTATATAATGAAATAGAAGCATAAAGGTGATGTTAGGGAAACTGCAGGGGTCACAGCCGAATTTTTAATTATGATAATTTGTATGAGGGGTATCAAAATGAGCCTGTGTGTGTGTGTGTGTGTGTGTGTGTGTGTGTGTTTCTCTATATACATGCATGTGAATATTTTACTTTATCAGTTTGTAGAGAGCTGCGACATGCCGTGCCCTAAAGATGGCGCCGGTTTCCGCCTTCCACCAGCCCGATGGTGAGTGCTCTCGGTGGTAAACAAGTCCATATTTGGTTAAGACCGCTGATCTGGCTTGCTTCCGCATACGTGGGCCTGTAAGATAGCACCACGTGGCTTTACTTGATTGGCTGTTCATATAGTATTTAGCCTGTGGGTTGGGTCTGCCCGATTATTTGGAAGACTGTTTTCAAGGGACCTGAATAAACTGCTTGAGAAGAGCTTTTGCGAGTTGCGTCGTTCTTGCTGGTCGAGGTCGACGAGACAAGTGGTGGCCCGTACAGCGAACCAGAAAAGACTCAGAACTCCTGCAGTCAGTAAGTTCCCGGGGTAAATTGGGACAATAAAGTTTCGCGGAAATTGCGAACTAAAGGTAAAGCTTCGCGGAAATTGCGAACTAAAGGTAAAGTTTCGCGGAAATTGTGAACTAAAGGTAAAGTTTTGCGGGAAACTGCGAACCGAAAGTAAATTTTTAATCATGGGATCGTCTCAGTCACATCCAATTTTTCTGGCTCTTCAGGAGCTACTTTTAGCTAGGAAATTGAAACTTAAGAAGTCAACCCTAGAGAGATTTTTGAATGAATGCGACTCCGTGGCTCCATGGTTTGCAGTGTCCGGGAATCTTACAGTATCCTGCTGGGACAAATTAGGCAGGGACTTGGATTTTGCTTGGGAGCAAGGTACTCTGAATCATGGAGTAAGACCGGTTTGGAAGATGGTGAGGAGTTGTTTAGAAGATCAGAGATGCTGTAAAGCAGTCAAGGAGGGAGAATCAGCCTTGGAACTGCTGCAAGGGGAAAGATCT
>CAJQZJ010032401.1:2809635-2823094 GCA_907164525.1 Lophiomys imhausi
TGTGTGTGTGTGTGTGTGTGTGTGTGTGTGTGTGTGTGTGTGTGTGTTAGGGCATAGAAGACCATTGAAGGTATCAGGCCAATCAAGAACCTTCCATGACAGAAGTCAGTCCATCTTAGAACCATAACACAGTTATTATACTATGTCATAGTTAGATTTAGCTATCAACTCAGCACAGACCTATAGTCACCTTGGAAGAGGGAACCTCAACTGAAGAGTTACCCAGCCCAGATTAGCCTGTGGGGAATTTTCTTAATTGATAACTAATGCGGGAAGGCCAAGCTGACAGTGGATGATAACATCCCTAGCCAGAGGAGCAAGCTAGCAAGTAGTGTTCCTCTGTGGATTTTACTTCAGAATCTTAGCGTGAGTTTCTACCTTAGCTTCCTAACATGACAGTCTATAACCTGTGAGAAGAAGCGACCCCTTTGCTCCACAAGTTGCTTTTGTTCACACTTTTACCATAGCAACAGAAAGCAAAGCAGAACAATTACTTTAACGCCGTGTGGGTATTGATATCATATACCCCTCTTTCCTTAAATTCGAGGTTTCACTGTATCCCATAAGACAAGGGCTTGGAGCTCCTGCTCTCTAAAACTGTGTCCAGGATTGCCATTGCTTCAATGCGGTTGAAGGATGATCAGCACTGAAAATGGAGGTGGCCTAGACACACTTGAACATTTCATCTACCATTGCAGCTAAGGACGGCCAGCCAGAAAACACAGAGGCACCTGGCCCACTAGCTGGGGTGAGTTTCCACAGTGGAGACGGGATATTAAATCTGTGAGATGGAAGAGCAAAAGTGGAATGCTCCTTCAAGGAAGCAAGATGCTTCTAAGCTATGCAAAGCTTAAACAAATATACATATTTACTCAGCTTCTTTAAGAGAATTAAGCAGAATTTCATATTCATATGAGGACTACATTTAAAACAAAAATAAGAACAAATGGATGGGAAATTTTAGACTTAAGGCAATGACAATAATAACTAATATAAATGAACTACATTCATGAAAGCTGAGCTACATAATTTATATATACTATAACCGTTCATTTTCACAATAACCTCTTAAGGAAGTTGTTCACTTATGTAAACATATTTATTTTGTGGTTCTAAGTAGGAAACAGTAGATAGCAGGCTCAATATTTCTATTACTGTAACTTTCAAAACCAGTTACAGCATAAAAGAAAGGTAGTTTTAAAGATCTTGGAAAGTTGGGAATTGAGGAGAGTTAAACAAGACAGAGAGGGGGACCTTTTGAGATGAGTAACCATTTTTTTTCTGTGGAAGGTTTGCCACTTCTACACACAGGCTGATGGTGGTTTGGCCCTTACAGAGGGACTTCACTGAGGGAAAGAGAAATCAGCAAAGCTTTCCGTGGTCATGTGGTGTTGGCGGGACAGTTGGAAACTTCAGGCATCCTAAACACCTGGTCAGTTTTTCCCACAGTGTATTTGCTGAAATCGGGAACTAGGAAGCTTTCATAACACACACTGAAATCCCCTGTAGTATGATGGAATTTAAGAGACAAAGTCTCTCTTGAGGATGCAACCTGCCTCAAACAGATGGCCAGACTCCTCCTTCAGACATATGCCAAGGTTGGGAGCAGTAGTGGAGACCGAAACCAAAGTCCTAAACCCCTGAGGGGTAGACTGAATTTCCCACAGTCTTCCAAGGTTGAAGTGATGGACACTTTCAATGGAAAGACTTGGAAAAATATGCCTGAAAAAACAGAGGTAAACAGATTTGGAGTCATTAATACCTACAACTCAGTTTCAAGTCACTTTTAATGCAGGCTAAAATGAAATGACCTCCCTGCCTAACATGATGGCTCTAATGTAGACCCCTCACTGGTAAAGGAGGTTCTAAAGATGCTTACATTCAGTGTTTGGCACTGAACTGGAAATAGGTAAATTCGTAAAGAGCCTGGAAGGAATGGTTAGCAGTCAGGAAACTAAACACAAAAACAGTAGATCACCAATGGTTCAGTGGCTCAGATATGGCTATTGGTATGTTTTGGCTTTGGAATAACCAATGTTAACATTCTAAAAAAAAATTTTTAAGGGGAAAAATATATGAAAAGATATATGAAAGTTGAAAAACTAGTGAAAATTGGAAAACTAAAGATTGCCATGCTAGAATTGTAAAACAGAATCTCAATCTCAGCAAATAAATGCTTTGTAACAGATTAGCTTCAGAGGATAGATAATTACATTCACAGGCAAACAAGTAGAAAATGCACAAACTGACATATGAAAATAAAAAGAAGGGAAAAAGGAGGAAGGGAGGGAGATGGGGGGAAGGAGGGATGGAGGGACGAAGGGAAAGCTAGCAGCAGCAGGATGGTTCGGTGAGTGAAGGCACTTGCCGCCTGACGACCTGAGTTGGGTCTCAGGACCTACACAGTAGAAAAGAACCTCCATAAGTTTTCAATCTCACCTCCACATGCATGCCATGCCATGCCATGCACACCCATGCACTTGTACACACTAAACACTTAAACAAATTAGTGAAATGCAACAAGAAAGGGAAGAGAGGAAAGACAGGAAGACTTGGTAGTGCACACCTGTAATACCAACTACTTTGAGGGCTGAGGTAGGAGGATCACAAGTTCAAAACAAGCCTGGACTCTTTAATAAATCCTGATATCAAAATAAAAAGTAAAAAGAAGCTGAGGATGTAACTCAGGTAAATCATTGTATAGGTGACAAGAATCCCTAGGGTCAATCCTCAATACAGAAGAAAGGAAGGACACTGGATAGGAGAGAAGGGAAGGAAGGGAGGAATGAAGGAAGAAAGGAAAGAAGGATGGATGGAGCCAGTGAAAGTGTTGAATTTACATATAGTTGGAATCCCAGGACAAAAAAAAAAATTGAGAAGAATGAAATAGAGCAGGCGAAATATCTGAGAAGATGATATGCAAGAGTTTTTCAAAGCTAGTGAAAACCACAAAGCTCGAGATTCAAACGGATCATCAAACCTTAAAGAAGGCAAAAAGGCAGGAAACCACACAAGATAAACTGCTGCATATCAACAACAAAACACAAGTTTAAAATCAGCCTGGATAAATGACATGCAACCTTCAAAAACATAAGACTGACAAAGGACTTGTCAAGAGATAGTAGGGAAATACAGAAATCAGAATGTTATCCCCAGGCTGATGAAAATTAAAAAAAAAAAAAAAAAAAAAGCTGACAACCTAAAATTATATATCCAGGAAAAAGAGTTACAAAACGAGACTGGAGTGAAAATGCTTTCAGTCAAATAAGAGTACACAGAGGGTATTGTGAACAGACATTCACTAAAAGCAATACTAATGCATACGATAGTGGCAGATACTAACACGATTACATCTAATAGAGGCAAAAATGTGTGGCAATGACACAAAGGGTAAGAGGGAAGTATATGAAGCTAAAATGTGTGGAGGGGTATTCTAGTGTTATCAGGGAAGTGACAGATGAACAACTTAAGATACTATGCTGTTAAGAGAAGAGTGCATATTTAAATATTTGATATGCCCACTGAAAAGAATAAAAACCTACAACTGTAACTACAAATGAAAATGATACAAGGAAACAATTCGCGTAATAGAGGCATAAGTAATGTCTATCCCTCCCCCTAAGGTTCCAATCACAGACTGAGGTTTGATTACTCCGAAGTCCACCTGGGAGAACCAATGAGAATTGGCTGGGGGTTATGGGCAAGAGCACAGGTGGCCTTAAGGAAGCCATAGGGGAAGGTCCACACTCAACGGGGATGAAGATGTCCCATGGTGTGTTGATGGGAGCTCTTTGTCACCCTTCCCCACCTATATCCTCTAGCCCCTCCTCTAGAACCCCACATGTTTAAGGCAGAATCGCATACAACTGATTGGACAAGGAGGCTAGATAGTCAACATTGAGATCCATGACCTTCTTGGTCCTCTCCTATGGAGGAAGACAAGTAGTCAAGAGGGCAAGCCAAGATGACCGTGAGCAGGCCCAGTAGAACTACAAAGATGGTGGCAGTTTGGTTCAGAAGATGGTCCTTTACAAAACCTGCTTAAGAAAGTAAAACTATCTCTAATTCCTTTCTAAGAATGTGTCCATCCCGAATCACTTTGCCTTAATAAGGTACAGATTTAAAATGCTTCAGAACCATTCCAGACCCTTCTCTGTGCCAGCTCACAGAATTCTGCTATTTACAAATTGATTCTAAATATTTATCCATCCTGTAGCTTTCAATTTTCACACATGTTATCGAATATTTTTCCCTGTCTTACATATCAGAAGCTAGATAGAGTTAGAAGGTGAGGAGTGATTAAAATTTAAAAGAGAGAGA
The DNA here is from genome assembly GCA_907164525.1 of Lophiomys imhausi. Taxonomy (NCBI): domain Eukaryota; kingdom Metazoa; phylum Chordata; class Mammalia; order Rodentia; family Muridae; genus Lophiomys; species Lophiomys imhausi. Next base: position 2,813,956 of record CAJQZJ010032401.1, read on the forward strand.
ATATGAGAGAGAGAGAATGTGTGTGCGTGTTTGTGTGTGTGTGTGTGAGAGAGAGAGAGAGAGGTCAACTTTTGCAATGAATCTTAAAAACATCATCAGAACAGACAGGGAAGGGCTTTTGAGGAGATAGAGGATCTCAGGTCCTTCCTCTGAAGCTAACTTCTAACGTACAGCCTGGAGGATCACTGGCCTCCCGGCCACTTTAGAGGAGCTGACTGCCAATATAAAGACGCCCACCCACTGAACGCTGCAAATCTTTCAGTTCAAATACTAAAGTCATAGAGGACACGGCACCAATTCGCAACATTCCGGCACTCTGAGTTGTTTTCTGGAATCTTCTACATCTGCTCTGCACGGAGTATGAATTGACGCTCGGGTCCTTTGGTGCTTTCAATAAGCTGCCTCTGGAAGCAATAAAGGACCTTAAGAAATGAACTAATGGTGAGAGTCATCAACCTAGAAATTATACATAATCACAGGTTTGCTGGTGTGAACTGTTGGAGTGTCGTGTGTTAACATTGTAAAGAAATGATGGAAGGCTTTCACAAGCACCTCTCCTTTTCTACTTTTTCAATAAGAAATCATTTGCTTTGGATGACTTAGCGGAGCCCAATCGTCTGTCAGTACTACTGTAATGGATGGTTTTGAGCCATGTTTTTTTAGGTCAATCTTTTTGAATGAAATGATACTTTGAAGTAAGTAAGGGAAGATTACTTGATGGATAGAACATCATAGATTTACCTTAGGTTTATTTTTCTTTAAGATAGATTCATAAACAAAGGGTAAAATCAGAAGGACATTTTGCACAAATGAACTATGTAAAATATTAAGCATAGGTTGTAGTGAGCCACAGATATTTTGAAAAACTAAGGGTCTCCACCTAAACATTGCATAGTTAAAAAAAAAAAGTAGAGCGGCCCATCCATCTTGTACAATCAATATGATACATGACCACAGTCATGTTTAGGGAGCCTAATCAGTGATACCAACACCAAGCAGTATGTAAACTTCTTATTTTGCATAATGGTAGTTTTACTGGATATAAACCAATTGCCCTCCCCCAACCAGCGCGCGCGCGCGCACACACACACACGCACACACACACACACACACACACACACACATCAATAACATAACTGAAGGATTCAGGGGTGGTCCTGGTTTCACACAAACCTCGGTTAGTGGTCCAAAGGGTAACCAAATCCCTTCCTCACGTGCCTCTCCACTCTACCTCAGCAGCAGTGCTCCCATTCTCAAGCAGGTCCCACTCATCCTCGAGACTTCCTGGGCTCCAATGTTACTCACCCTCTCTTGAGATGGATGATAAAGGAAAATCTGAACAACCAGTTTGAAGTCCTGATTTATCTGTCATGTTTCTTGTTCCCAAATCTGAACCAAACTCTATAGTCAAAAGGGTGTGGCCTCTTGCTGCTCCCCCACCCCCACCCCGTGCTCCCCAAATAAAAGTCAGGTAAATTGCATCTAAGTCATGTGGCCAGCAGAAACAGAGAACCTTTGGAAAGTGGTAGGAAGAGTAAGTACCATCAAGACAGAAAAAAAAAAAACTCATCATTTTCTAACATCGGAAGAAAAGACACACAATTTCTGTTACTGGTTATCTGACGAGCATTTTACTTATTGTTTAAAGCAAATACCTCAATGACTATGTAAAATCTGAGAAAGAAATTGCTCAAATCCATAAAGACAAAGGCACAATGAGTCACTAAAGTCAGTTCATCTATAAGATGATAGATAGCTTGATATATATATATATTGACATTTTATTTCATAATTTTAGTATAGTTCTTATGTTTACATGTGTATAAATAATTATGTACATAACAAATCTTTAAAGCCGTAAATCTACTAAAAATGTTCATAGCTACCTACAGGTATCTTAATATTTGAAAAGAAACTTATAAATGAGTGTTGGATTGAAGTTTAGAATCAGGAGGTGAATTGACTCTGAACATGTGGAGCCATGAGAGGGCTGGGGAGAAGAGAATGAGTTCATCACCAAGCACCAGTTGAGAAATGTTAATTTTGCAATATATATTTGTCTAATCAAAGTTAATGAGTTTCATCAATTATAATTAACTTTTTTATACCAATCAGGCATGTCCAACTTGGGATTTGTAGGCTGCGTGTGGCCACATGTGGCCAAGGATAGCTATGAATATGGCTCAGCACAAACTCATAAACATACTTCAGACATTAAGAAATTAATATTTGTGATGTATGTGTGTGTGAGTATGTATGTGTGATGTGTGTGTATGTGTGATGTATGTGTGATGGGATGATGTTATGTATTCTAAATGTTAATTAACCTGCTCCCAGAAGCCTGCTTGCTGTACATCAAATAATACTTGCTAACCATTGCCTCCGATTGGTTGAATAAATGCTAAGGCCTGAGATTGGGCAAAGACAGAGATAGGCGGGACTAAGGTGCTCAAGCTCCTGAAGCAGAGTTTATGGGTAGGAGAAGCCTCCAGAAGAAGAGAAGAAGCCAGAGGATTTGGAAGGAGGTAACACACCATGGGTTTGAGAAAAGAACCTCATTCCATGTGGCCTGGAATATTGGCATAGCATGAAGAATAACAGTTCAGGGGACATATGTATATATGGGGTCATATTTGGGGAATAGAATTAAGAGCTAGCTTAGATGGGCCAAGATTGCTCAATGCAGGCAAAGGCTTGCTAAAATCCATCAGATGTCTCTGTGTGTTTATTTATAATGATGGGTTAAGGATTAACACTGCCAACCCATTAAGCATAATATACATACTGGTAAATAATTTATTTACTTCTGCATATGTGTGATGTGTGTGATATGTGTATGATGTGTATGTGTGATATATACGATATATCTGTGTGGTGTGTGTGGGGGGAGGTATGTGTGTGATATGTGTATGTGATGTATGTGTGTGATATGTGCGATCTGTGTGCAATATGTATGTGTAAATGTGTTTTTTTAACTTGGTTGAGTGGTTCTTGAGTGTGAACTTTGTCAAACACAACACTGTGTTTCATGAACACACCTGGACCATCACTACAGACTTCACAAACTTTATCTCTAACAATGAAAACCAAAATTCATTCAGAAAATGCCATTCTGCTGCTTGTGCCTTCGATTTGCTGAGCACTTTCTCTTCTGGTTGCACTTGTCAGTACATCAGTCTTAGCCCATGGCTAAGTGATATTCCTGTAAAAGAAAGCAACATGCAAGCCTGCATGTGTGTATGCCCATATAGTCTATTTTTTCCTTCTCTCTGCATTTCATAGCGTGATCACCTCAACCTTCATCACTCCAAGATGTTAAAAAAGTAGAGTAAAGTTGTGGTACAATAGATAAAATAGTGCCACAGATTCAACCTCCAAAAAAAAAAGCACTAAGCATGCAACATTTGAAATATTTTCACAAACCACATTTTCTCTTCAGTATAGCCTATTCCATGCTATGCTTTTAAGCACTGACAACATCTCCCTAAATAGTTTCATGACTCATTCATGAGTGCTCAACAGTCTCAAATCCAAGAGAGGAAAGGGAGGTACCAAGGACCGTTTATGAACATATGAGGTTGAGATGAAGGATGTGCACCAAACTCAAACCAAAGTCTAGGAGAGTTTTGAAAATTGCAAGGAAAACGTGGGAAGATTTGTTTTCCTAATTGCAGGCCAGTGAGGGCATACAAGAAGAAAACAGAGAATATCGTTGTAGTAAAATGAGCAAGACTCACATTTGGATTTTGATCCAGCCTTCTCCGCCAACATGGAAGACATCAGTTTGAAGTAACATATGACATAGGTGTTTACATGCTGGGTGGCACTGAAATATTTAGAAGGCATTTAGAGTCCATGTTGATCAGAGTGACGGTGCATGGAAATTGGTTGTTTTCCTAACTGGGTGTTAGGAAAGTCACGGTGTTGTCCACAGGATGGCATAAGTCATTAAAAACAGATTTTTCTTTTGATTTCTAGAGTCATTTATCTAAGAGTAGACTCTCATGACCCACAAAATGGCGAGGTTAGGTTGTTTTATTGGGTGATGTTATTTATAATAAGTCAAACTTTTTATATATGTAAGGGACTAAACTTGGTTTTCCTAAAGACATTTATATACCAATACTACTAAAAATGCAGTTTCTACCCATCGCCTATGAGAAGAGTAGATGATGAACTTGAGAGAAATGCTTTCAAACAACCTGTAGCAAATACAAACTGGAGGTAGTATTGATGGCTTTGCTTAGCCTTATGACTTAGATTACAAGAACCTTAACCCTTTTCATTTCTTCAGCTTTTGCTCAAATTATTCTCTGTGTCTTAGATTCCAGTGTTCATGGGGAAATCTAATATAGGCCCAGGTCCTGATTTTTGACTGACATGCCATCTAACTCTAGCAGCCATTGACCTTGGCAGCCCACTAAACTTCTTGGTCCTAAATTCTCTCCTCATTTAACTCTCATGATGATCAAGTCAGACAATTAAAGAAGAAAAAGTTGAAATCCCACAGGTTTTATTCAAGGCTAAATTTGTATTTAAAACATTATATGGACTCAACAGGTTATATTTGGGAATATTTGTATACACAAATATGTTTGTGCATGCAATAACAGTTCTTGGTGGATAAAGAGCTCATGAATTTGAAGGAGAGCAGGGAGGGGTATATGGGAGGGTTTGGAGGGAAGAAATGGAAGGTAGAAATATTGTAATTAAAATACAGTCTTTAATCCCAGCACTTGGGAGGCAGAGGCAGGCGGATCACTATGAGTTCGAGGCCAGTCTGGTCTACAAAGTGAGTCCAGGACAGCCAGGGCTACACAGAGAAACCCTGTCTGGAAAAAAAAAAATACAGTCTAAAGATAAACAGAAAATGGAGCACATTGTTAGAAGTTCTCAAGGAATTGGAAAAAATATAATAAACTCTTTACCATACAAGCATGGTGTACTTAATCAATAAATCAAATAATAAAGAGTTGGGTTCTCTAATCTATATCTACTGCCAAGTGAAGATACACACTAGGGGAAAAGAGTAAGCATCAGACTGACTCAGAACAGCATAAAAATTCAGCTCTTGGACTTGAATCTGTTTTGTTCCAAACTCAATCTTCATGACCCCCTGCTCTACCTGATTAGTGACTCACTCTGTCTGTCCTCCTCATGCCTACCAAATACAGTAACCATTTAACCCACAGAACTGTGAGGATTAGAAGACATGTAGCTCTGGGGTGCTTTAGAACAGTGCCAGACAAATCTTCACAGCTCGAGAAGCATGTAGACTTAATGGAAGAGAGGTGACGTAAAAGGTGTGCATTGGGAGAGGTTTCCAGTTCTCAGGGTGTCACAAAATCAATTATATGCTGAATCACTGCATCTCTTTCTTTCTAAAATAATCCACTTTCTACCAGAATTATATGTCCTGAAGAACACACCCTGATCTTTATAATTAAGTTACCAACAGAAACACATCTTTGTGTTTGTATTTATTTTATATGTGAAGGCACTACATGTCTAAGATAGTTGCTGAAGTAAAGAAGACAGACAATGGCAAGTGTGGTATGGATGTGTTTTCCTTTAGATTGGAAAACACACACACCCATAGGTGGTGCTCACATCCACTATGACAACGTTTTGGAAACTCCTGCTATTATCTTTGAGATGATGACAGTTGGACTTCTGATCCAGAAATTCCATTCAGAGGTATATCACCCATAGAGATAAATATACATGTTCACCAAGAGATACTGTCCACAGATACAGTTCTTATAATGACCCAAACAGGGAACAACTCAAACTGTAATCCAGAATAATGGAGAAATGCATTATGGCCTGCTACCATAATAGAACATTATGTTACACAGCAAATGAACAAATATGACACATGGCAGAGAAAATTACCTAGGTATAAAAGAATGTATGTTTCATGACTCTACTCATAAAACATTTAAAATCGGGTAAAACTAAATTAATAGACTGCATCTAAATCCCTGTAAACATGGATGCCTGTCTCCTTAATAATTTCTGACGAAGGACTGGCTATCAATGTTTATCACTGTTTCCAGTGTTTGACCCCTGCATAAGCTACACTTATTTTGTTTGCTTGCTAGCTGGCCAAAAAAAAAAGGGGGTTTCATGTAGCATAGGGCCAGCCTCAAATTTTTTGCGTAGCTGTAGAAGGTCTTGAATGCTTGGTTGTCCGCCATGGGCTGAGATTATAAGCATGTACCACCATAGTCTATGTAAAATGCAAGGCTTGTTGTCTAACATTTTGTGAATGAATACAAAATAAAGTTGAGATACACTTTTATTTTGTTTCGTTTGTTTGTTTGGTTGGTTGGGTTTTGTTGTTGTTGTTGTTGTTGTTGTTGTTGTTGTTTTTATAGAAATACAGTTTAGTTTGACACCAAACTTGCCAAAACATCAGACTCTCAAATGTCCTACCCAGTAATGCTCAGTATCTGCCTCTGATTCCTCCACCCCAGCCACAGATTGTATTCAAACACGTTACCTGTTCTCATCTTGGGAACACAATTAGTCAATGTTTCTGATCAGAAAAAGGAAAACATGTCATAAACTGTAATTTTCCTGGGAAGATTCTTTTTTTGATAAATTCTGTGACTGAAAGATGGAAATACAAACTTTATATATATATAGCCTCCTGGACATGCTCATTCATCACACATAATATTATAAGCTGACAAGTGGTTGTATGCTTAGGGAGATACTAATGTTTCCAGTGATGGGGTAAGGGCGCTGGAAGCCCTGTGGCTTTATTATAATTTAAACAATTTTCTGAGATTCTGACTTCTCACTTTAATAAGAGATCAAGAAAAATGAACTAATTGTCTGAGATCCACAATGCTGTGGATCTGGGAGTGTGCATTTGCCTTTCCTGTCCAATTCCTCTTTTTTTCATGAGTCAGATGTTTCACTCCCTCAGTTTCTCTCCACTTGTGAGGGTTTGTACTTGCAGATAGGATAAAGAATGATGCTACCCCTCTGGTGTCACACTCCAGGCATATTTTTTTTTTTTTTTGCTTTTGAGATTTATAATATACCGCAGAAACAGAAATATCAATTTTTGGAGGATTAGAAATCAGTTTCAGATTTTCTGTCTTAAAAGCAGCCAAAAGGATAAATTAATAAAACATTATGTACTGTCCGAAAAGGGGGAGAGGGTGACAGATTTACGTCATCCATTAATCAATGACCTCACCAGGAAAACATTAGTGAATGATTAAAGAAAGATGGCCCTGAGGGACTGCAGGGGGGATTCAGACAGGCTTTTGTCAAAGCCCCCAAATCTAATGTAATTTCAGGCTGGCCTCAAAATTCAATTTGTGTGGAGCCTCTAAGTCATCCATTCCGCAACGACATTCAGGGTAATTGCACTTGACTGACTTCCAACACAGAGCTGAGAAAATGTCTTGTTTCTGGGCCTCGGTGCCCACAAGGAGGGCGGCCAGATGACCACACAGGAGGCCGTTCAGTAACGGAGTAGGCCAGGGTCCCACCTGCTGACCGTTGCCCTCCACAGGAAGCACGTGTTTCTGGTTAATTCCTGCCAGCCATTGGCTGGCAGGTAGGGTGTCTGCATTAGGCTGTTCAGAGGGCTGCCACCTGGTGCTGTCAGTCAGCCTCAGACCAAGGAGGAAAAGGGGGTACATTCATCTACAAGCTTATTGTTCTTCCTTTAGGGCATTTCTTGGGACTTGAGTTCTCACTTGGCAAGTGAACTGGTCTCTATAGTTTAGAAGAGTCACAAAAAGGAGTGGGGATTTTGCTTGCTTTCATTTATTCAACCTTCCCTTCTTTGGAAAAGCTATTGAATACCTAGTTCAGCCTCATTAAGTCTCTGCAAGTGTCCTCACAGCACTGCAGACATGCCTGAAAATATACTTAAACAGTTGACTCTGATTGTCATGATTTGAGACACACTCACTATATTTTTAATATGTAGTTAATAAACAGGCAAATACAAAGTTGAACCTATTAGAAAGAATAGACAAAAATAAATGTCCCAGGAGAAGGATGAAGCATTCCTTAATGAAGACCATTTTGGCTCCTGTCTGGGTAGTTTACAGAATTGCAAAAGAATAAAAGATTCCCAGTGAATGTCAACAGTTAGATAATATTTCAACCTCAAAAGACCACTTGCTTTGGTCCAAAATCAACTTCACATTTAATTTTAACTCACGAGTTGCATTTTGCATGGACAAATGAAGGATAATATTCCTCAAAATGAGTGAAAAATATAATGAAGTTTGTTAAAAGTGCAAGTTGCTTTTACAGGGTTGCTTTGAAGTAACAACACAACTGTAAGTGGAAGTGGAACCTGAGAAGAAAGCTGTTCTCCCAATATCTCGGTCTATTTGGCCTGCCCTGATGAGATGTGTTAGACAGTAGAATAGTAAGCAGTAGAAATATATTTCTCAAATTCTCTAAGGGGGGAAGTTCAAAATCAAAGTACCCATAGATCTGCTGTCTAATGAAGGATTGTTCTCTGCTTCATAGATAACGCCTTCTCACTTTCTCACAGGCAAAACTGTAAAGGGACACCTGCTGTCCTGGTGCCTGTATCTGGACTCTGAACCTATTCACAGAGATTAAGCCACCTTATTATAGCCACTTTCTAACAGCCTAGCTTAATACCGCCACCTTAAATGTTATAGTTCAACATAAGAACTTTAGAGAGACACATTAGACCATAGCTCCTAATGATAGATATTTTTGGGTAATAGCTGTTTCTTTGATTTATTCCACTAATGATTGGCAAAAGTTATCATGAGTTAGCATGTATAAATATTTTGGATTGAAGGCAGCATTGATGGCAATAGGAAAAGTAGATGTAGTCGAGTGCTGGATTTGCCCAACACATGTTACATTTAATTTCCAAGAACTTCTAAAGCTTCTTTTAAACATTCAGTCAAATATTCATTTCCACTGCTGCTGGAAAAAGTTAACTTTCTTATCTCTTTAACTCCCAACTAGGACTTTGGAGCTGAAGCAGCTTTTTCCATAGTGTGATTTTCTTTTTTGATAACAGGGACTATTTGAGCAACATAACCCCCACACCAAGGGAGTGAAGTCTGTCCTCTACCTCAAAAACATATTGCTATGGAAAGTGGTGTTCAGAAACATG
>CAJQZJ010032401.1:2826000-2839571 GCA_907164525.1 Lophiomys imhausi
GCTCTGGATGCCACTCTCCACCCCCCCATTTATCATATTACTAATATGATAAATATTACTAGAGGGGACACACTCTTCATTATTTCAGGCCTTCTGCTCTGGATGCCACTCTCCACCCCCCTTATCATGTTACTAATATTACTAATATTACTATCATATTACTAATATTGCTAATATTACTAGAGGGAACACCTGGTTCTGCTCTGGATGCCACTCTTCCCCCCATTTATCATATTACTAATATTACTATCATATTACTAGAGGGAACACCTGGTTCTGTCTTTAATTTCTGGGTTTCTTAGTTGATTTGCTTGTTTGTTTGGAAAGTGCTAAAATATCAAGTATACCAAATCTGCTTAACTTTGAATAGGAAAACCTGACCTCCCCACCTCCTCAAGAGCTGGGAAAAGGAGCCACCGAAAAGAGATACACAGTAATCATTGCTATGGTTTGAATGTTTGTTCCTTCCCAAATTGAACTCACTAATCAAGGCCATAGCCTTAGGACTTTGCATCTTTAGCAAATGATACTGGATACATAACAGACCCTCGCAAATAGGTCTAGTGTCTTACCAGAAAGACTTTAAGGAGCTGCTCACCCCTCTGCCATGTGAAGAGCCAAGAAGGAAGTTCAGACTACGATGCAAAGGACCTTTTGCTGACACCCCATCTGTATGGCCCTAGACCTTGGATTTCTCAGTCTCCAGGGCTGTGAGAAACATATTTGCATACTTCATAATTTAACTTCATAATTCTAAGTTATTTGATGCATCAGCTCCAGCAGACTAGGACAGTGGGGCTTGCATACATCATGAAAGCCTGATTACATAAAGACATTTTTAGCATCAAACTTGTAAGAAAATATATGAGCGAATCTTACTGACCATGAGGTACCCCACCCCAAGTGATGTATCTTCTGCAAAACCACTACATTTAAGGTTCAGAGAACATCTTGGAGAAGGGGAAGGAAGATTGTAAGAGCCAGAGGACTAGGGTATCTCCTGTGGGACAGTGTTTTCTATATGTGACAGGGAAGTGACCCATGAAATCGTAACAATATGGTCATAAACAAGATCCATATAACAACAATTGACATGACAACATAAAGACCTTACTCCTAGATGAAGAGCGAGATGCAATTAATTAATGGATGCTAAGAGAGGAAGAATCAGTTTTCTTCAGAAACAAGCCCCTTGACAGTTTATCAAATCCCAAGCAATTTGCCCTAAACATGTGTATGCACAAACAACACTAAATGGATTCAGCAGATTGTGTGTGTGTGTGTGTGTGTGTGCGCACATAATACACATATGTGTATATATGTAAAAATAATAGTTAAAGAAGATGAGGTCAGTAACTTGAAGGGGAACAGGGGAGGAGTTTAAAGTGGTAAAAATTATGTAAACACACTATTCATACAGGAAATTTAAAAAACAAAACACTCCCTGCCCTCAGGGGGCAGAGATAGAAGGATATTTTCAAGTTTGAGGCCATTCTGATGTATGTAGGAAACTCCAGGCCAAGCAGGCCTGCATAGTCAGATCCTGTATCAAAAAAAAAAAAATTAAAAATGAGCGTAGAACATGTACATTTTACATATCATTGTAAACTCGGCATTCATGGACTACAACCATAAGGATCTGACTTGCAATCCTCCAGAACTTATGGAAAAGCTGGTTCAGGCAGGACCTGTTCCTGATCCCTGTCTCTATTGAAAGTCGAGAGGCAGAGACAGAAGTGTCTGTGGAAGCTCGCTGGGATATGCAGCGACAAAAGAGACCCCTTGACCTCCACACTTACACATGAACCCAAACCACAGTTGCTCACTTAGGAGAGCCTTTATGTTTTGGGCTTAGATTTTCCAAAGTTAGGCATCCAAAGCTAGGAGTCTATGAATTGCAGACAACTGTCTACTAATTAGTCCAAAGACTTTATAAATAGAAGATTTTGTATATCAGTCTATCTGTCTGCAGCCTAGTAAAGCCTTGAACACTGTCTAGAGAATGTGATCTAAGTAGACAAACAATTCAGATAATGTAAATTGCAGTTCAAGACCTAAAAAGTACAAGATAACATGTTTAGTCTAAAAAAAATTAGAGAGACCTAAAATGGTATGCAAAATCTGACAAAAGTTCTTGTGGGATGAGACAACATAGAAACGCCAAAATATAAATTAAAACCAAAGAGGTTCTTTTTGTTTTGTTTTGTTTTGCTTTGTTTTGCTTTGCTTTGCTCTGTTTAAAATGGTACATCACGGAAGTATCTGCCAACAGAAATCATCTAGGGTCCAAGACCTATGGGGACAGGCAAAGCAAAGACCAGTGACAGTTGGGGATGAATTTTCATAAATGGTGCTAACCTACAAACAAAACTCACAGCTTACCCTCAGATCCCATGTTCAAGCACAGCATCCCTATCTACCTAAAAGATTCCCCCACTAGCACCCATTTCAGTGACTCAAATCCTTGAACCAGAAAATAAAGGGAATGCCTTCCTTCTCCAGGGCAAAAAGATGCTATTTGAGGCAGAAAGAGTACTATGTACTCACTTACATTTTTATATCTATTTTGAGGCTGTATATCTCAGGAAACAAAAGAGACATATATTAAATATCATTGCTAATGACAACTGTTGCTCCCTGGGATAGGCAGAGGAAGGGAGAAGCCAAAGGCATTATGTGCAGGGGATGCTATCAGCTTAGCAAGAGAAAGACGAGCATCAGGATGTGAGAATCTCCCAGCTCTACCTGGTCTTGCTGCCCTTCAAAGCTCTCTCCTGTTGATGGAGACAAACTGGGTGGAAGAAATTTATGCACATTAACGAGACGCAGAAATACAAGGATAAAGGAAAACCTCTATTAAATATCTGTGTTGAAATACAAGCTAGCAATCAGAGGGCTGAAATCATTAAGCAGGCAAATCCAAAGATGATAGGTAGAACAACAGTTATTCATAGTCTTGAAGGAAATGTTTGTTAACCACAAACTTCATACCCCAGCAGATATTTTAAATGAGAGAGGGCAATGCAATGATACTCTCTGAAAATCAGACCTAAATGTCAATGACTCATGTGATTATCTAGAAACGAATTATTTTGGTTAGTGTTCTATTGCTGTGAAAAGACACTGTGACCATGGCAACTCTTATAAAGAAAGCATTTACTTAAGGTATGCTAACAGTTACAGAGGTTTAGTCCATTATCAGCATGGTGACAAGCATGGTGGCAAATAGGTGGACATGGTGCTGGAGGAGTTGAGAGTTCTACATCAGGATCTGAAGGCAGCAGGAACAAGCAGAGAGTCATTGACCTGACTTGAGCTTCAGAAAACCTCAAAGCCCCACCCACAATGACACAGTTCCTCCAACAAGACCACATCTACCCCAACAAGGCCACACCTCCTAATCCTAAGTAATGCCACTTCCTGATGACTAAGCATTCAAATGAGCCTATGGGGGCCATTCTTATTCAAATCACCACATTCTATCTACTCTCTGCCCCCATAGGCTTGGAACCATATAATAACATAAACATGCATTTAGTCCAACTTCAAAAGTTCCCACAGTTTGTAACAGTCTCAACACTGTTTAAAAGTTCAATGTCTCTGGTACTCAAGGCAATCTCATAACTCTAATATCTGTAAAAATCAAAATTAAAAAGTAGATCACATACTTCCAACATACAATGACACAGGATATATATTATCATTCCAAAAGGGAGGAAAGAAAGCATAGTGAGGAAATACTGGACCAAAGTAAGACCAAAAACAAGTTGGGCAAACTTCAAATCTCATCTCCATGTCTGATGTCAAACCACTCTTCCGATCTCTAACTCCTTTTAGCTTTATTTATTATGACACACTTCTTTCTATTGGGTTGGTTCCAAAACCAGTCTGCAGCTCTCCTTGGGCCTGGTATCTTCAACATCTTGAGGTCTCCAAGGCAATCCAGGCTTCACTTTTACAGCTTCAAAAAATGGTCTCTCTGGGTGTCAATGAAGGGACCCCTCTGACACACAGCTGGTCTCAGCATCTATCCTTAGCTGTGGAGGGAGATTCCACAACCCCTTTCTTCTATTCTTGACTCTAAAGCCAAGAACCATGTAGTCTAAGTTCTGCTGCTAGTTGGGGGTGGAACTTGGCCCCCTTGTTCAATTACATTTGAATCAGCTTTCTATTGTTGATCATTTCTTTCAAGTTTTAAACCTTCATTTAATTCCTTTTCACAAGTTGGAAGCTTAGCTGGGTAGGGTCTTATCCTGAGGCTACCACTCCCTTTATTCCATTTAGTGTCAGTCTGTTTTTTTTTTTTAACTTTTTTATCTCCTTGAGCACTGGACTGTGGGTCAGAATTGATGACTGCATTCTCTCTCATGTCCTGCTGGATACAAGGCCAGGATTGAGGAAAAACGTGCAGCACTGCAGTGGCTTTTGTCCAGTTCTCAGGGCAGGAACTTAAGACAAAGCGTGAGTACAGCTGGGGTTCCACCAGTTCTCTGAGTACAGCTGGGGTTCCACCAGTTCTCTCCCAGAACGACTGATCACCAGAGAAATCAGGCTCACACTAGCTGCTGTCAGACTGAGGGAGGTCTGGAGGACCTTCTTACTCAGGGTCACCCGTGTCAAAGACTGATGCTTTAGGCTGGAGAAAACATGGCGAGTTCAGGGAAGTGCCAGCACATTGAAGAAAGCTTTCTCCTACAGCAAAAGTTTCTTCAGTCAGCATCACGACTGCTCTGAGGTAGCTATTTAGTGAACCAGTGATCTTCTATTTTTTGCTTAGGTGTCATGATGGTCTTAGTTCTCCCAAATCCTCTGAATCCCCTCTAAATTCTCAGATGGGTAATGCCTTTTTGAACCATGGGAACTAGGAAGAGATTTTGGGGTGTGTGTGAATGCATTCTATTGACTGAGATTGAGACACTGGCAATGCTATATTTATATGGGGGAAATGTCCCAGATGCTGGGCATATGAGTGAGCTCACCTCTGACCTCCTGTGAGGTTGTTTCTATGTGCCACAAGGAGGGCAGCCATTTGGGGGCTGTGTCCACGTGCTCCAGAGGCAGGCAGAAGTGGTAAGAGAGCTTGTCCTGTGACATCCATTCTCAATTTTGAGATTCCCGGGATTTGGACTTCCTCCATCTCAAATGTTCCGAGCCAATTCCTCTGGAGTCACACCCAACACTGGGCTTAGCTATGTTTTATTTCCTGGTGTTCATTTTCTCTTCAAACTGTATATTTTGTATTTTTCACTTCTTAAATTGCTCCTTTTCATTTTAGATCCACATAAGAATGACCACTAATAACCACAGGACAGAGTCAATGGTAATTTGTCTTGAAATCTCCTCTGCCAAGGCCATTAAATCCTAAACTCTTCAATTTAGCCTCAGGCAGATATTTTGGACAAGGACAGAAAGCAGCCCTTTTCTTTGCCAAAATATCAAAAGAAAGGTCTCTAGGTCACTTAAAAATACTCTTCTCCTCTGAAACTTCCTGAGCTGTACTGCCACAGTTCAAATTGTCCTCAGCACCACTATCTTCCGTGTTTCTATTGGGTTGGTCAATTAAGCCCCACTTAAAGTGCCCAATCTCTTCTTTACTCCAAAGTCCCAAAGTGTTCCATATTTACCCAACAAAACATGATCAGACTTATTACAGCAATACCCCACTCCTCGTACCAATTTAAGTCTTAGTGTTATATTGCTGTGAGAAGACATAATAATCAACTCTTACAAAGAAAAGCATTTAATCAGAGCAAGCTTATAGTTTCAGAAGCTTAGTCCACCATCAGCATGGTTGGGAGCATGGCATCACACAGGCAGACATGGTGCTGGAGGAGCTGAGAATTCTACATCATATCCACAGGCAGCAGGAAGAAGCAGGGAGCCACTGGACCTAGCTCAGGCTTCTGAAAATGGCAAAGCCCACCCCCCAGTGACACACTGCCTCCAACAAAGCCACACCCCCTAAACCTAAGTAATGTCACTCCCCATGGCCAAGCATTCAACTATATGAGCCTATAGGGCCCATTCTTATTCAAACCACCATATAAAGCTGGACACAATGGTGCAAGCCTACAATTACATCCCCCATGAAGCTGAAGCAGGAGGATTGTGAGTTCAAGATCAACCTCAGCTACATAGCAAGTTCATAGCCAGCCTGAGGAACACTAGACAAAAGAACATTTCCATCAAAACACAAGCTGACATTTATAGCCTTTTCTCCCAAAAGATGGTGACACAACATCAAGCCTAGTGAACGGATATGTCTGAACAATATTGACAAATAAGTCAAAAACTAGACAGAAATTGCCCAAGAGAA
Source organism: Lophiomys imhausi (assembly GCA_907164525.1). Taxonomy (NCBI): domain Eukaryota; kingdom Metazoa; phylum Chordata; class Mammalia; order Rodentia; family Muridae; genus Lophiomys; species Lophiomys imhausi. The sequence goes on from CAJQZJ010032401.1 coordinate 2,832,317, forward strand.
TCATAATAACCAAGTATACTGCCAACAACAATACTGACAGCCTACATGGATGGTGTCTATATGCTAGACACTCGTCCGTTTTGCTAACTGGTCTCAACAAAACTCATAAAATAGCCCTTACAGTTATACTTACTCTCCAGATGAGAAACAAGATGCAGAGGCTCCATGAGTCGTCTTTGGGTATATAAGGAGCAGCATGAATTTACAAATCCAAGAACTTTTTATTTTCAAAATTTAGACAGGTGAGGACCAAAACCCTTAGAACATATACAAAATTCAAATTACTAAAGTCTCACTTCTAAAAATCTTATTTTTCTACATCTAATCATTCATTCACATTTTAACCAAAATGCTCAAGCCAAAACTTGGGAATTATCTTTAATTGCCCTCTTTTCTGCATAATCCCTGTTTAATCCAAAAGAAGCCTACTTAGAAAAATATCTCTTATACATGTCCACTGTCCCACACCTGGCCCAAGTGGTCCTCATTACTCCCCCCACTCACCCCACCCAGCTCCTGACAGCTTCTGTAGCATCTAAGTACTGATCTTCCTTCTGTTGTGTTGATCCCTTTTACTCTAAACACGCAGTGAGTGAACATTCTCCACAGATTCCCACCCTCCTGTGATAGAACCCACTCCCGCTTGCATCCTGAGCCTGAGTCCTGAATCTGCTTACCCCTGACCCAACTGAGGACAGCCTTTGCCATCCTAAGTTTTCAAATAATATATTCCTCTGGATATTGGAGGGCTATAACTAGTGAGTGTGAGTTCACATGCTGTCCCCTTCACCAATCACACCTATTAGTACTCCTCTTCACTCAGGGCTACAATGAATAAATGTTTGAGTGGGTCAGGAAAAAAAAATTATACTATTGTTAAAATTTTGTGGGAAAAGAGAAAAATTTACCAATGGTCATCTAAACTACATGCAGACAAGGCTATTCTCATAAATGTGTTAATTTAAAAAAATAAAGACTAAAAATGAATTGAGAACATCATGCACCGGGAAAAAAAAAATCAGAAAAGAAGTAACATTAACCTTAAAAGTAAACTCTTAGATAAAAGATTTAGATTATTCTCTATTTGTGACAATTTAAAAAATAAGAAAAAATGTAAAACTTAAAGAACAAAGGAAAACAAACATCAAATTAAACAAGAGAAATGGATACAGACTAGATTTTCATTGTTTTCTTTTAATGTATATTGTATGTGTACATATGTGGTACTGTTTCTTGGTGGGGGCAGATTGCTCATTGCCCCTAAACATGTGTGAAAGTCTGAGGAAAACCTGGGATGTCATCCCTCACCTTCAACCTCCTTTGGAGCAGCCGCATTGCTGTTCACCCCTGGGGACCTACCAGAGCTGACTTGAGACCTACCAGAGAGTCTCCTGTCTCTCCACAGGAGTGTTGGCATTCAGTCACACCCTATTGCACACAGCTTTACGGAAGTGCTGGGTATTTTACCTCATACTTGTGGGACTAATACTTTACCTGCTGAGCCATGTCCTCAGACCCATGTATGTATTGTTAATTTAAATATTTTAACTGTGGAAAATCTATGTGCTGAAAAGTTAAGTTTCAAAATTCATTGCTTAATCACACAGCATCAAAAGCATTCCTTCAGGTATCATTTAATTCACTCATTTCTCTATTTTTTTTGTGTGGGGAAAACCTCTCAATTGGTGAAGATGGGAATATTAAAGTCACCTACTATTACTGTGCTAGGGTTAATCTGTGGTAAGAGTTTTGTTTATTTAAAAAAAACAGTTATGAGAATGTTTTTGTTTAATCCCAGGTGTGGGGCTGCTTCAGTTAGTTCCCAGGTATAATCAATATGTGCCTCATAAACTAGCAGGGGAGGGGTATGGCTTAGCCACCTGCAGCAAGTGAATTCTGAGGAGTGAGGGATAAAAAGGCAGAGCCCTAGGGACAAGGGTAGGAGGGGGCACTACAAAAAAGAAAGAGGTTGTTTCTTGGTGCTCCCCCAAACTTCTGCCTCTTCCTCCTGCTGCTATTTCCTGGTTTGCTGAACTTCTGGATATTGTGACTACTGAGACTGGTATTGTCCCCAAAGAACCCAATGACCCTTGTCAGCAGGAAGTAGCTCAAAGAGAACTCCCTTTAACTTTCTTTCTCTCTCACCTAGTGTTGGGGGTTGGAAGGAACAAGGGTTAGAAGGGAGGTAGAGGCATTAAGGATAGCAAAATAGAGAGAATAATAAAACAAAAATAATAAAAGCCACCTGTTACATTAATCTGTGACTTTATAACTAGTAGCACTTGTTGCCGGGCGTGGTGGCGCACGCCTTTAATCCCAGCACTTGGGAGGCAGAGGCAGGCGGATCTCTGTGAGTTCGAGGCCAGCCTGGTCTACAAAGCAAGTCCAGGACAGCTAAAGGATATATAGAGAAACCCTGTCTCAAAAAAAAAAAAAAAAAAAAAAAACTAGTAGCACTTGTTTTGATGTTGTATGCGCCTGTATTTGGGGGTTGCCTATTGAGAATTGTAGTGTCTTCTAGATGGGTTAATGTGTGTGGAGTGATTGTCTTTGCCCTTTCTTACAAGCTTTGGCTTGATGTCTGTTGTCAGATATTAGAACATGGATACCCATTTGTTTCCATTTGTTTGGAATACCTTCGTCCTCTTAACGATAGTGTCTGTCTTTTGCATTGAGGTAATCCCTCCTGGAGGACCACCAATCATGATTAATAGTCACATAAACGACTTAGGTCTGGAATGTCACTGAATACTTTTAGCTAGAAGGAGGAGTTGAAATGTGAAAGCGAAGCCACGTTTTAAATGGTGGTGCCTTCAAATACCCGGGTTAGCTACAGCGTCAACACAACCGGAGAACTGCGCTTCGGACAAACCGGCCAATGACTTACAAGAAGACCCCCAGCCGTTTGTTAGAAGGGACAGAGACTTAGAAATAGCTGTGTACTGACTGCTTTGTACATCAGGGCCTAACGTAAGACTATTGGCAAAAGGAGCGATGAAGTGTGCGGAAACGCCCTTCGGAGCAGGGGTGGGCAGTACCTGAGTGACCTGCCCAGCAAGGGTAGAAACTGCCCCTTTGCAGAGGAGGGACACGCTGGGACGATCTTGGGGTAAGATGGCTTATGAAGGGAAGCCTCAGACAGTGAGGCTCTCCCAGGTGAAAATTAAAATTGTACTAAACATAATTTGTGTTTACTATGAGTCAGGCAGTATGTTAAGGTTTTTTAAATGTGTTATTCCATATACATCCAACCTACCAAGAGGTGCTCTCACTCCTCCTTATAACTGAGATAAGTCACCAAGCTGGAGATACACAGTTGGTAAGGACAGAGCGAGAACTAGAAAGTAGACCTGTGAATACAACATAGATTTCATTTTCTGTTGTCATTTTGTCTTCCGTTTTGTTTGTTTTTTGAAATAAGGTCTGAAACAGCCCGGGCTGGACTCAAACTCACTAGGTAGCCAGGATGACATTGAACTTCTGATCCTCTTGCTTCTACCTCCCTGGTTCTGAAATTACAAGTATGTGCACCACTAATGGGATCAAACCCAGAGCTTCGAGCATGCTAGACTAGCACTCCACCAGCTCAGTCACATGCCTCCCTTGCCCTTCACAATGAATTTTTCTGAGTGGTAAGGAACATTTGAAATGGGCATTCTCTGCTTCTGTGGCCTTCCATTCATGAAAGGCTAGCATGCTTTAAAAAGAATCCTGTCTTTGCGTTGACATTGTGAGGACGCTAAGCCACAAAAGTGACCCAATTCCTTCTGTCTAAATTTAACCCAAGTGTGCTTTGAGAGGTGGATACTTGAATGGTATTTTCAGTTTTCTGAACACTGGAAGAAAACAGCTAAGACCTAATTTTGGAGAGGTAAGATACAGCCTACTTTTTAAATGAGGAAGCCATTAGTATTCCTTGTAGAGTTCTTCCTATCTCCCTATATTCCTAGTGACCAACAAAGTAATCTTAGAGCTGGCATGGTTTCTACTGTGAATTATATTTTGGGGCTTCCTAAGCTTTCCTTTAGGTTTTCCCATCTGTTTTTACCACATCAGCTCTATGAGGTTTGTTACTCATTCTCTGTTGACCTGGGAGATAGAGAATATGGCTTTTCTCTAAGGACATGTGTACAGACAAGGACTCACTGGGGTGGAGGAGTTGATAGAAGCATTGGAGTCTACACGCAGAAATAAAAACATCAGGCTACTTTCCATAAGTAAGTATTCTCTTATACATAATGGGGAAGTTAATAGCATTGACTGAATTTGATTCCAGCTGACAAAATTTTCCAGCTTGGAATTTGTGTGTTTGTATAATTAGCTTACTAGGGAAATAATAGCTTTGTATTTACCACTGACTCAAAGCTTAAACATGGATCAACAGGCTCCCAGAGGGATGGCTCTGGTTCCAGCCATTAATAAGGTGAAGCTGGAGTACAGGAGGGAGGAAACAGATTGCATTGCACATGAGCATGACCTAGTGGATGGTTCCCTGAGTGACATTTGTGGTGGGAATGGAACAGGCTACTTGTCTGTTTTCCAACTGTCCAGTTAGGAGATGTGTATACAGCTGAGGCTAATGGAGAGGTGAAGTAGAGGAAAGAAGAGCATCCTAGAGAAAAAGCATATAGTAGGGGAAGACATTCCTGACCCCCCGGAACTAACAGTTGGGACATACCACTACCTCCATGAGCCTGGATCCATCAAAAAAAAAAAAAAAAACAGTTCTTTGCAGAAACAAACAGAATGTTCTTACTGATTCTTCACAAGTGACCAAAAAAAAAAGATAAACTTTGCCTCATATTGACTCCCAAATCACTGCTGAGAGTTTATTTAGGCTGGGAGATGCTTGAAACCAAGCATTGCTATGTCATATACACCCTGCCAGCTAGTATTCGGCTCTGCTGTTGAGCAGCTTAGGGGCAGGGTGCTGCATCAAGCCAGTGAGAAATTGAAACTACTACACTTTACAGGCAGATACATATTATCATTGACTGAGGACTTCTATAAGCTCTCCATGACACATAATCCATCCTAATCACATGGCTACTGTGTGGCAGCTGATGTCTGATACCCATCAGATCCTGTAAAATCGGGTATTTTCTGCCTGCAATTATGAACTTAGTAAATTTTCCTATAATTTGGCCTCAGAAAATTTCAGATCACAGATCCTAAAGTCATAGTTTCATTTAAGCAAACAGAAACAACAACAAAAAAATCTGGTCTCAGATCTCAAGTTATATAGCACTGCAAGAACTTGTGTATCGTCTTCACCAGACTCACTGACAGACTTTGAATAATAATTGGGTAATATTACAGAAAGAGCCACATTCAATATCCAGTAGCCAGGATCTGAGGGGAAAAAATGTTTAAAAGTTACCATATTTCAGATTTGATGTGAAAACAGTAGTATTAAAAACACCCACTGTCTGTTTCTATGGGTTTTCTATGTGAATGAATGTGTGTGTCTCAGTGTCTACATGCATTTCTTGTGCTTTTTCTTTGGCTCTTTTTGGTTGTTTTGTTCTATCCTGGTTTGTTTGCTTTTATTTTATTTTATTTTATATGCCTGTTTCTATTCTAATGAGAGAAAAAGGGTGTGGATTTGGTGGGGAATTGGTGAGGATCTGGTAGGAGTTGGGGGGGGGAACTAATTAGAACATACTCTATGAAAAACATCTATCATCATTTTTTTACAGTCCACTATAAAGTCTCAGGAGCTCAGTTGCTAAAGTATTTACTGTGCAAGCCTGAGGACCTGAATTTGACCCCATGTGCTGATTTGAATAAAAATGGCCTCCATAGGTCCATAGGAAGTGGCACTATTAATAGGTGTGGTCCTGTTGGAGTGGGTGTGTATTGTTGGAGGAAGTGCATCACTAGGAGGCAGGCTTTCAGGTCTCAAGACTGCAAAGTGCCTCACTCTCTATTTCCTGCTGCCTATGGGTCAAGATGTAGAACTCTCAGCTCCTTCTTCAACACCATGTCTGCCCGCATGCTGCCATGCTTCCCACCATGATGATAATGGACTAAACCTCTGAACTGTAAGCCAGCCCCAATTAAATGTTTTCATTTATAAGAGTTTCTGTGGTCGTGGTTGTCTTCACAGCAATAAAACCCTAAGATTGCCCGAAACAAGTTTTCTTCTTCTTCTTTTTTTTTTTTATACAATATATTCTCATTATGGGTTTCCTTCTCCCTACTCCTTCTAGGTCCTCCCCACTTCCTTCCCATCTGGGTCCATACACATTCTGTCTCTCCTTAGAAAACAAACAGGCTCTAAGGAATCATAATAAAATAAGATAAGGTAAATCAAAAACAAATAAATCAGAATATGACGAAACAACCAAACAAGATAAAGAGCCAAGGAGAAAACACAGGAAATGGGAAACCATGATATATATGCAAAGAACCTCTAAGGTGAAAAAAAAAATCCTGATTTAACACTATAAGACTAAAAACCCCCAAAGATGCCATTGAGTTTGTCTGTGCTGGCCATCTACTGCTGGGCATGGGGCCTCCCCTTAAGAGTGGTGTGTTTCCCCAGGGAAACTCCCTTGGAGAAAACTAATTTTTCATTTGCAAATGACTATCAACTAGAGGTGGCTTCCAGAGAACATCTCTTTTAAAAGTCTTATAATTCCTGAGACAGTCTCTGGGGGCTCTCCAGTCAACCCACTTAGCCTAATCAGCTAGCCAGGTTCAATGAGAGACCCTGTTTCAAAAAAAGAGTAAGGTGAATAGCTCCTGAAAAATGGAACTTGAGGTGGACCTGAAGCCTCCCACATGTCTGTTCACACACGTTTACAAAAAAAGAGAAAGAGAGTTGAAGAAGGAAGAAGAAAAGGAAGGAAAGGAGAGAGGGGGAAAGGAAGGGTGGGAAAGGGAGGGGGGAAAGGGGAAGGGGGGACAGAGGAAAAACACTCATGAGAAAGCATTATCTAATGAAAAGAAGTTTAGAATTAGAGTATACATCCCTGGATTCTATTTTGCATTCAGTTACAAACTTTATACCTGACCCAGGCTTTCTGGTTCCTGTCCCCAGACACTTGCAAGAGGCAGAGGACAGGGTGTCTGAGTCAGAGCTACTATTGCATCAAGGATAGCAATGTGCAGCTTCAAGTCACCTGGGACCTTCATCTTTCCACATGTGTCCATTCCTCCCTTTTCCCATTTGGCTGCAGGTCACCAGATCACTGCCTATGTTTGATAACATCATTCAGACATGATGCACATACCTCACATTTTGTGTGGC
>CAJQZJ010032401.1:2839581-2885600 GCA_907164525.1 Lophiomys imhausi
TGTGTGTGTGTGTGTGTGTGTGTGTGTGTGTGTGTGTGTGTACGCACCTGTTTATGAGTGTGCATGAGGCCAGGGGGTCACCCAAGACCATCAAAAAACACAGATATTTACATTCATAACAGTAGCAAAATTACAGCTATGAAGTAGCGATTAAATAATTTTATGGTTGGGGGTCACCATCACATGAGGAATTGTATCAAAGGGTCACAGCGTTAGGAAGGATGAGAACCAGTGAGCTAGAGAGATGGTTCAGTGGTTAAGGGTTCATATTGCTTTTGTAGACTACCAGAGTTCAATTTCCAGCACACAAGTGAGATGGCTCACAACTGTCTGTAATTCCAGTTCCAGAATATCCAAGACCCTCTTCAAAGGGGCCATACTGGGGGGCTGGAGAGATGGCTCAGCGGTTAAGAGCACTAGCTGCTCTTCCAGAGGTACTGAGTTCAATTCCCAGCAACCACATGGTGGCTCAGAACCATCTACAACTTGATCTGATGCCCTCTTCTGGTTGCAGATGTTCATGCAGATAAAGCAGTCATATGCATAAAATAAATAAATCTTTAAAAAAAAAAAAAAAAAAGGGGGCCATACTGTGGTCAGCTTGTAGACCACTTTAGAGAGACCCAAATTGGTCTGCGGAAATCAGGTATAAATATAGTCAGATTTATTTGGGGAACTGGGCATCATGATTACAGTTTCCAACGGTATTGTATTACTTATGCTCATATACAGGTGGCCCAAATCCAATCACCTTAGGGCCCTGATACTCCATCATTATAGCCCTTTCTGGCCTGCCCACACCACCCCCTACGTTTTTCTGGTATTCTAACATTGAAAAGCAAACTGTCATCTGCAGTCACCAACTGCAGTCACCAGATCTAATCTTACTCCCTAGCTCTGGCTTCTGCTTATTTGTACCCATTGCCGAAGGAGCCATGAAAGAACACAGCACTTTCAAGAAAGCTGCCTTGGGGGGGGGGGCTGCCAGAGAAGGGCTGTCCACAGAGCTACAGTCATGCTGAGTCCCAGGCCCAGTGACTCAGAGGGACTCTCTCTCCTCAGTCTTGTCACCAGAATGCCTAATAGATGGTCTGTGTCCCATGCTCACTCACAACGCCAACGTCACGCTCAGTCTATTGTTACAGACTTCTAAAACAAAGAACTCCTTCAACGCCTGCTTGTTTAATAAGGGAAGTAGAGCTTTGTTTCAAGGGACATGGTAGGACCCAAACACTGTACCGCTTTACCCTTTACCCACTCCTAAAATGACCACATACAAAAATGACACCCCCTACCTTTGCCTCTAGTAGTTAAGCAAGCCCTCATCAGTCTCAAAGCACAATGAACAGAAAGACTAAGACTAGCAATGTATGAACTCTGTCCTTTGACCTTTCCACACACTGATTTCCTACCTATATTTGGACCAGTATCTGAGGCATTGAAGGACTTCAGAGCTATTCATGGGATAAAGAGATGAGTGAACAGTGGAAATCTCACTGTGAAGAAGATAATGACACAGCGAATGGGCCTATTGGCACAGTGAAGGACCAGCCCGGGATGACATCTGGAAGTTGAGGCCGGAAGGCAGCTCCGTGGTAGAGTTTGCGCTTCGCAGGCACAGGCCCTGGGTTCAGTCCCCAGTGAAGGAAAGGAGGGAGGGAAGATGAAATGAAAGAAGAAAAGGAGGGAGGGAAGCAGGGAGGCACAGAGGAAGGGAGGCAGGGAGAAACAAACAGAGGAAAAGATAGACAGAGGGGAAAAGGGAGGAACCATAGGAGAGGGGAAAATAAAAGATCCAGGAGGATTCAACTTTGAAAATTATTCCTTGAGATGGAGTCACAAGACATTTTTTTAAATCGATTCTTCTCTCATACTTCGTTGGAAGAAAGAGAATGGGGAAAATAGAAGCAAAACAGGGACCAACCATTCAGCACAGGGCTTTGTTTTTTTGTTTGTTTGTTTGTTTGTTTGTTTGTTTTAAACTAATTCAGCCATTCTATGATTCTAAATGTCTTGATCTTCATTGACATCATCTCCCAGAACTACTGGGGTCTGGAGATACTCCAGAGACCTCAGGGAGTCTTCAGGAAAGTCAGGAAGGGTCCACATCTGCACATAATAAAATGAAAATATTTTGTATAGACATTTCCCCCCTTGGGAATACCTTCATAAATACTTTTCTTACAAAGCCCACCTGAGATGTTGCAAGCACGTGTCACCATACTTGTTTGTCCCTGCTTCAGAAAGGAATGGTTCACTTCCAAGTATCTGGGTTCAAACCCCACCATAGCCACATGAATCTGATTATTAATTGCTTGTTTCCTTGATCAAATATTAGGCAGCTTTTCAAATCCTCTGCTCTATAGCAAATATGTCTTGGGGACCTAAAGTTCCAGAGACTTGAAGCTGTGCTGAAAATAAATGTAATGACAGTAGTAAATACTCTTGCTGTTCAGTGAGCATCAAAGGGACAAGGGCTACTCACTCAGGTGTCAGAGCTGTGCCATGAGCCTGAATTTAGCGAGCTTCCAGACTACAAATTCACAGGGGAAGTGTACACACACAATGCAGTTAGACTTCCGGGGGAGACCCTGACTTCCTTGTTCATAACAGGGACACTAACAGCCCCCTTCAGGGGGCTAAAAGCAGGGAGCTTTAGATTTTTCAGGAAAGGCTACCTTAGTGACTCATCTTTTCCTTCTCAATCATACATTTCCTTAGCCTTCATGATTGACACTGCATTCAAATTAATATTCCAGAAAAAGTAAAGAGCCAGAAGATGCCTGGAGCCCGTTAGTTACTAGCCACGGGTTGCTAAGCAGATACAGATGAATGTGAACCAAATACTGAAGCCCAGAGTTTGGGACTAGCGGATGTGACTTCAGGAGAGAGGAGGTCCCCAAAATTCATTCTGATATTAACCATAATAGAGACAGGAGTTGCAAAGGTATGGGTACTTACTCCTGAGCAAGGGACTTCTGTCCGAATCCTATAAAACCAAATTTTTGTCAGCCTCCTGTTTTATGTTGTTGTTTGGGAGATTTGAGGATGTTTGTTTGTTTGCTTGTTTGTCTGTCTGTCCCAGGACTCTCTCCATAGATTTTAAATACACTTTTAGGAAGAGAAAAGATGAAAGTCAAAACCAAGTCCATGCATGGATGCACCATGTATTAACCCAAGCCTGGCATGCGACAGAGGTTCCTTGAGAATCCCAGGGCTGGACAAATAGAATCCATTCCGATGAGACACAGTGCTTGGACCCATATTTTATGAAGCAGGCTCTCTCCTCCCCCCCCCCCACTTTTTCAATAGCTTTCTCCCTCCCTCTCTCCTTCCCTCCCTCCCTCCCTCCCTTCCTTCTTTCCTTCCTACACTGGGTATTGAAACCAGAGTCTGCGCATGCAAATCAAATACTCTACCATGGAACTGCACCCTAGCTTCAACTTCTGGTATCTTCTAACACTGCTTCTTAAATATGCAAAGAGCCGGATCACTATACTACCACCCACTTCCATATTCTCAGTAGGTTTTATACTGTTTGGTCATCCCTAGATGCTAGACTGAAGGTAGATAGGTAAGTGGGAAATCAAGATTAAGCTGTTGACTCCCTGCCTCCTTGTGATGTAAAATAATAGGCACCCTGTTACAACTGCATTCCAAAGTAAAAGATCTCAGGAACTCGCGTCCTAGTTCTTCATTAGAAATGAACATATCTAGTTCCAAATGGGGAAGATGTATACAACCTTGGACAAAGAGGTGGTAGGTTGGAAGCCACAGAGAGCCCCCTTTGAGTTTCATCTGCAGCCATGTGCATCAACTGGAAAGTCAAGCAAGTGCTAAGGCAAAAAGAAAGAATCCAAAAAGGACAAAACTTGGAAGCAGATAAGTCGACAGCCTAGCTCTGCCAAGACAGGGTAGGTAAGTCCTTCATAATTCCTGCTCTACAACCAATGTCTGTCAGAGAAATGGGGCCAAATGGCTGAAGATTGATGCTGTAATGTATGGAGAGAAAATGGGAACTGTCCAGGCAGCCACTGGTATGTCATTTTTTAGTTTTGGAAGCTGCAGGCCCTGCACTTCCTATATAATCAGATATATTTATCCCTCTCAGGTCTCTGAGGTGGTTGAAGAATAGATACCTAGAGTCTCATAGTTAAATTTTGAGTTGTTTAGGAATCAAGAGGGCATTCTGGATCTAAGACGATGTTTTTAAAATTATGAGGCAAGTTAGTATGAAAGCTGAGTTAGATATAGAACTTTAAACTCATGGAGATGGTTAGATAGTAGAATGTTAAATTCAGGTGCCAAATACATATGGACTGGACATTGGGAATGTATGCTAAGCCATATAACTCTTATAATCGTGGCCTATTTATTTCTGTTGTTTTGTATTGTATTTATAGTTATAAGAAAAAGAACCATTATTTGGACTGAAAGGGAGAGCTGTTGGGGGGAAAATAAATACCTTAAACTAAAAAAAAAAAAAAAAAAAAAAAAGAAGGGAAGAGGATGGGGGGGTTGAGGGGGAGGAGGGTGGAAGGGTGGGACTGGAGGGGGGAGTAGGGAGGGGATTGTGATTGAGATGTAACTTGAAGAAATAAAAAATAAATTATTAAAAAAATCAGAAAAAAAAAAGAAAGTCAAACAACCATAACATGATAAATAACCCTGCATCACAAATGGAAGCAATCCCATTGCTGGGCACTCAGAGGTAATACATTCAGGAGAACGAATAGTTACTGAAAAATGTGTTCTCCAATATCTGACAAAATCAAGGCTTTCCTTCCATGTGACACATGACTATCTCCCTTTTCTACTTCGTCTTCTTCAGCTCTCCAAACAAAATTTTATAAGCGGGAGCGGGAATTGACTTTGTATAGATCCAGCGTTTCCTCGTTGATGTATTAAGTCCCTGGCAGGGCACACGTATTTCCTCACCTGCCATCACCTTTAGAATCCTAATGTAACTGAATATGGAATCATATTCTATTTAACTTTGAACTACTGGAAGAGTCAAACACTGGGAGAGCACACCCTGAAACTTTGGCTTTGTGTCACACAGAGGCAAGCCACTGCTGCCAACATACTTAAAAAAAAAAAAAAAACTGTGTGTCAGAACACTTTAAAGACAACCAACCACTCTGCTAAGAGGCTGTTGTTTTAGTTCACAGTGTACACAAAGAGATGGTCATCTTTGGAACTAATATTCACTTAACAGCCTTCATTTCCCATGATACTCTCGAGATCCAAGTGCTCTCTATCCTCTTCTTTGGCAGTCAGGATGGTAAGTGCAGAAAAAGTGTGTTCTTCATAAGCACAGTTTTTGCCAAGAGGCCAGTATCTGGCCTAGTGTTTCTCATGACCATATGTTAAATGATAACTCACTGACCTCCCAGTGTGAGGCCACTGAGAGCAGGTGTCAAAAGGAGGCAGGAGTGGCCTGGGCAGTTAGCTCAGACTGAGATCTCTGCTGCTCCAGCTTGGAATTTATAGCAGTCCCCATCCTCCATAAAGACTTTGCATATTAATAACTGTCACTCAGTCTGGGGCGGGGGAATTAGGTTGACATACAACTAAATAGAAAATCAATTCCGATGACTGAGCCAGAGCAAGAGAAGATTTTTAAAAGAGGATTGGAAGGGAGGGTAAGAAAGAGAAGTGTCCCTTTAAGAAGTCTGGGAATGTGTTTAAGTGGTAGCACTTAAGGTCTTAGATTCAATCTCCAGAACAAAGGGGGGAGGAGAAGGAAGGAGGTAAAGAAGGAAGGGGAGAAAGGAGCGATGTAGAGAGGGAGGAGATATGGAAATCTCCCAGTCATTGACTTCAGTAGGTCGCTGCTGCTGCGGTTGGGCCAGCCAGCATGAACCCTACCAGACATTCACTCTCACTTGTCCTAGAACCCTAGAACTTGACGATGCAACACAAGGCAGAGGTAAATGTTGTGAAGAGAGAAAGAACAACATCCAGTTCCTTGTCCATTACCACATATCTGCCTCTGAAAAGGTCTCGGAGTGGCCTCCATTCCTCTTAGAAACCTCCCTCCCCTGGAACTCACTTCCCCTTCTCTTGGCTCTTCAACAGTCCCTCTCAGACCCCACGACATAACATCAAAAGGCAGACATAAGGAGGTGGTAGGAAAGAGAGTAGTCTTCACCTGCCCCCCCCTCCCCACTGTGGTTGGGGTTGGGGAGTGGTGCCCACAGCTCCCAGCAGCCCTTGTCTCCACATGGCTCCCATGGCAGTCTCCAGTGCAGTGGGTTCTCAATCTGTGGGACACGACCCCCATAAAGTGACCCTTTCACAGGGGTCACCTAAGAACCCACTGGAAAACACAGGTATTTATGATATGATTCGCAACAGTAGCAAAATCACACTGATGAAGTAGCAATGAAAATAATGGTCACTACAACACGAAGGACTGTATTAAAGGGTCATAGCATTAGGAAGGTTAAGAACCTCTGCTCTAGTAACAAAACTCACACTGTCAACCTCACTTTGTCATTTTGCCCCTTTCAGAAGTGACTTTTACTCTGATGAGAGTTTCTTCTTTATCCACTGGCTTCAGTCCATCCACAGAACCACGCTAAGAGGAGAGTCCTCAACCCTCCCAGAGCTCCATAACAACACAAACTTGTCAAAATCATATGCTGAATACAGTAGAGCTTTCCTGTAACCCCAGCATTCAGACAGGAGGATTACAGAATATTCAAGTCCAGCCTGATCTACACAACAAATTCCAGACCAGCTAAGGCTACATGGTAAGACCTTGTGTCAGAAAACAAGCAAACAAAACAAAATAAAGTCTGTGTGTGTTTGGTCCCCAGAGGCTCCTGGACTGTTCTTGGTGTTATTATATAATAAAGCTTTCCTTTATAAGATTGTTTTTTGACTGGGTATTTGACATTAGGAGAGGCAGGGCCAGGCATATTTGCCTTCACAGTTTTGCACCATTCATCTCTAGAAGGAGTGTGTGTCTCTTTTGGACCACTAGGCATTGTAGAGAGAGCCAGGAAGTACAAAGCCGTGTTCTCCTTCTGCCCATCCATAAATGTTGAGAGCCAGGCTGGCAAGCAGGGAGTGCTGCCCTCCGCAGCAGCTAAGCCTGTGGTCTCTGCCCCAGGCCAGGTTTCTGGAGGCACCAGACCTCCCTAGGGAATGGAGCCTAGAACTATAGTTGAGCATAAGCGCCTCACTGTCCCTTTTCCCTGAAGCCCTTTTGGATAGCTTCCATTCCCAGGCCCCACTGAGCCGGCTTCCCGCTCTGTCAACATGGCAGCTGTGTCTGGCTTCCCTCTCCAGGCAGTAAATAGGTGCATTGTGAGGCAAAGGTTTGAGCTGTTGCTACTTCCTTCTGCTGCAGGTGGCCAGCAGGTGGGAGGCTGTCAGGTTCTGAGCTAGGCAGCCTATCTTATCTACTGGTTTGTTTCTCCTCCTGTCCCCCTGATCTCTGCCTGGTTTGTACAAACAGATGAATGTCAGCTCTACAAAAAACAAAGGATTCCCTCCACACATGCATCAGGTTGGCAAAACTCCACAGTTTTCATGACTTAGGAGAGCCTTTCCAAAAAGCACCGTACCACAGACGTTGGCAGAGGCCATGCAAAGTCAGGGCTTTTGGGTTGTTTGTTTTTGTTTTTTGTTTTAAATAAATTTCAGTTTGAGTTTAAGCACTTCCATAACCTCTGACACATAACCCCCAAACCCTGCCCCTGCCCATACCCAGACTTGGAGAAGGCTATGGCCCCAGCTCTGCATGACTACACTCCTACATCAAAAACAAAACAAACAAACAAAACTCTTCCTACACCAGGAGGGGAATAAACATGAAATCCAAATAATAATTGGCTGGATTTTATTTGTTTGTCACCATCCTTTTCAGGGAAGAGATGTTGCAGGAATAGATTTGAAACTCAACTCTTAAAAAATTCTAAGGGTCTAAAGAGAAGATTCAGCAGTTCAGAGCACTTACTACTCCTGCAGAGAACTTAGGTTCTGCACCCAGAACTCAAAGCAGCTTTCAACCATCTGAAACCTCAGGCACACACATAGTGCACATACATATACATACAGGCAAACACTCATACACATAAGATAAAGATAAATAAGTATTTCATATTTGAAAGGTGTTTAAAGTCCATCACCATGCTTACCATTAAATGCTTAAGGCACTCCTATCACAATGTTCTCGCTGTTTCTTGTTGCAGGTGTTTAAGAAAAATGGGTTAAGGGTTCAGACAGCAAATAAAGACTTATGAGCAGAAGTTTGGCTGCAGGTACAACCTCTACTAATGCTTTTCTGAAAAGAGCCGCCCTCGGTGACGAGCATGTTCTCTGAGCTATATCAAACCTGTCACAGCAGTGAGTCAAATTTCAGATGTCTGTCTTAACTGCCAGCGTGATTTTCCTCCTTAGTTCCTCTTTATGCATTTTTAAAATATGGATTATTGATAATGTGTGTTACGTGTAGGTGTGTGCGAATGTAGAGATTTTTGAAACCTAAAAGGCCGTACTTTTTCCAGCAAGGTCATACTTCTAAGTCCTTCCAAACAGATACCAAACTGGGAGCCAAGTAATCAAATGCCAAAGATTACAGAGGGATATCTATCATTCAGACCATCATAATGGATATGAAAGAGTGCAGAGGCCTCAATGTGACTATCAAATTTTAAACTCTTCTAACAGTCTTCATTTCCTATCCACTTCTTAGTTTCCTCCTAACTCTGGGGGTGACCAACCAGTGTCCCATACCTTTCATAATACCTGTATGTCATAGCTACCAACACAGTCTTCTGTATACACAAGCAGCTCATGTGCTACTTTTATGTCACTTACAGTACACACGCACACACACACATACACACAATACCTCTGAAAGCATAGATATGCATGAAGGAATAACATTCATACATATAAAATAAATATAGAATAAGTAGATTTCATATAAGAGAGAACACAATATCTGTCAGTGACCACGGCACTTGTGTTTTCCTTGCCCACTGCTCCTTTCCAGTACACGCGAAGATACTTAGCACCGAGCTGATGCTCAAAAATCGTTTGTTGAAACAGTGAAAATAACTGAAATGCCAAGCAAAATGAGCTAGCTAAGTATCCAAGTGCCAAGTTAGGGAATACTGACAAGCAGCCTGAGACATCAAGGACAACTTAAAGACCGCAAAGGGAGGCAGTAAAATTAGTTCTTGGAGGCCTCCAGCTTGAAGGCTCTGTTTTGTCCCCTGGATGCTGGAGACTTGGGTTGTTGTTCATCACACTCACCAGAAGACTGCCTGGCTTGGGGATCCCTGCCAGAGGAGGAATGAGCAGCCACAGCCACAAAGCACAGCATCTGCTGGGATGCAGTCCTAACTCACAGCCAGGCCCAGTTATAACAGCCCCCCATGCAGGCCCACACCCTCCTCCCTCTTGACATCCCACGAGCCTCTTTCAGGCTGAGGTACTAGAAATCACTCAACCTGAAGAGCCAGTACAGCTCCTTCAAAGCCAGTACAGCCAACCTTACCTCAGAGAACTGGTCTCCACAGCGAGCCTACCTTCCTAGAGCTATCTCCTTACTTCATCCACATGGTGCATATCAAAGTTTCTTGACCCTTCCTTGCTTGAGTTTCCTTCTCAGTCTTGTGTGGTGTGGTAAACATGTCTCTCACAAAATCAGAGGATTGGAGGAGACACAGAAGGGTAGTTGTAGGAAAATCTCCCCTAGTTCAGATACTGACATTTGCATTGCAGAAGATCTTTCTTGCTGTAAATCCCTGCAGCAAAAATTTTGTGAGCTTGACTAATCACCTGCAGTGCTGACTGAGACTAACAGTTTGTGTCATCCTGATGAATCCTGGGGTGCAGCTTTTGCTTAGAAAACTGAGCTAACGACATAAAGGGCCTTACGAAGTACCCGAGGCGTTCCTTAAGGAATAAATTGACATGGGAATAAAGCCAGAGTATTTGAATATATTGTGTTCGTGAATGTCTTCGAATGATTGGTGCTTAGAGTCTAAACACAAAGGGATGAGAAAATGGCTCGAAGTGAGAAAAGTGTGAAGTTTATGGACTCTTGTTTAAAGCAAAACAACTCTTGTGTGACTTCCATCTCCATCTCCTGCCAGTGTGTTAGCAAAGGAAAGCAATTCGCCTACATCTAGTTTGGACATTAGTAAATCTAGAAGACAGAAGAGGAATGAACAGCCACAATCTAAGTCTGCTTAGGGACATGCATTAGGAATGTGGGTAGGTTCAATTTAGTTGTCCCCAGACTTCCTTTGTGCCTTTCTCCTACACTTGGAATTTCTTATGTTTTCTTCTAGTAGGCAGCCACTGGAAGTTCCTGTCTATAAAAATGAGCAGTTAAAATATTTTGTATAAGAAATATTGTAAGAAAATCTATGTAGCAGTGTACCAAAAACACTGTGTTATAAAAAGTTAACTGAACTATGTCTAGATAAGAAAAAAAATCAGCCAGATGTGGTGGCACATGCCTTTAATCCCAGGACTCAGGAGGCAGAGGCAGGCAGATCTCTGTGAGTTTGAGGCCAACCTGGTCTTGTCTACAAAGAGAGTCCAGGACAGCCAGGGCTGTTACACAGAGGAACCCTGTCTCAAAAAAACCAAAACAAGCAAACAAAAAAATCAGTATGTAAAAACCTGAGGTCCTTTGGAATCTATTAGTGGCAACTTACCATGGAATAGTCAACACAAGGTACAGAGGGAAATCAAAGGCACAAAGAATTCAGGAGAGATCTTGGGGGGGACAAAGACAGTTGCACACACAGCACCCCTCCACAGTAGCTGGAATTGATGAACACAAGGAAGAGAGACCTCACAGGGCAACATGGGAGAACAGAGGTAGGAGAGCACATTCCATATATGTACCAAGAATCCAGGGGTAGTGTCAAGGAAGCAAAATCATAATGTAGCCTTGGGAGACAGCAAACATTTTAATATTTGTTAATCTGTTGTCATTTTTAGACAGTAGCCCAAGATGACCTAAAATTCTCAATCCTCCAGGGGTTTCATTTTCCTCTGATTACTGGGATTACAGGCATGTGCTCCCATACTGAGCCTTTAACATGCTTCTGATTGTAAGAAGAGGAGAGTCGTGGTTCTATGAACAACTATCTTCATATCAAAGGAAGACTAGAGAGGGGAGGAAGGAGTAGGCTTGCCTCCACTTACTTCATGACAGCAGTCAGATTCTTGGAGGCACTTTCACCATTGGTCAAAAGTGACTGTTCAGGTGTCACATCCAAACAAAGACATAGGACAATTTCCTTGACTGAAAACATACAGTTTTTAACACCAGACTCCCCTAGGTAGCATTTTAGTGCAGTGTCTAGGATTGGAACATAAGGAGTTACTCAGAGGAATTGGATTAGCCTGCCCATTCATCATAGTGGAAAGGATTTGGGGAGTCACCACAATACACAACAGTTTGGAATTAACTAGGCAGACAGGCACGATTGGGCAATCTCATAAGAAGCAAATGATCAAAGGAGAGGTGGAAAATTCCAGAATGAGAAGGAGAATATGAATACAAATAAGATTCAGGAAAGAAATAGAAAGAATGTAGACAGGAAATAACAATAAGAAGTATCGTTTACTTGGCTCTCGTGATCCAGGCCCTGTGCCCTGAAACTTGCATATATCATCATATTTTATTCTCACGGTGACTCTTTCTGTGAGATAGCATTCCTTTCATTTTAAGAATGACAAAAATTGAAGCAGATCGAGATTTAGGAGACTATCCACACTTATCTCCAGTAACCTGTACAACTGGATCTCGTTATGTCCAATTTGATTCCAAAATTCATTCTTCAAGAGACAATGGAATCTAACCCAACAGAAACACAAAATATATATATATAAAACCTTGGAAAATAAGGCTGAGAAACCATTGGTTTTATATTGCAAAGGAATTTAATAACAAAGCAAGGAATTTGGGCTTTGTTCTGTGAGGCAGAGAAGATATTGAAAACCCTTTTGGCTGGAAAAAAGTCAGTGTTAGAATATAGAGTAAGCGAATCTTCGAACATTTAGGATAGACAGTGATAGGAAAACTTGGCCTAAGAGACAACAGCAAGACTCTGGGAAATCATGGAGGGGCTTGAGTTAAGTTAGTGGCACTAAAGACTAGGGAAAAGAAGAGACACACTTCCCAGCATTCGGGCAGCTGGATGCAGGCTAAAAAGCATGATGAAGGAAAGCAGCAACGATAGGTGACTCAGAGCTCTGATGTCTTGGACACTGAGCAAATGGTGGCATTGTTAGAAGAATTCAAAAGGAGGAGTTGCTTAGCTGGTACCAGGAGAGGCAGGACATTGCCCCTAAATTCTTCAGATCATCCTAGAAGAAAGTCTTGATGTTTAGAACAAGATGGGAGGGCCGAACAGGAAAGGCTGGCGCTAGAATTGCCAAGGAAAAACATCACACAGGTTAGCAGCAGAGCCAACTCAACCTTCAATCTCTTTTCGTTGGTCCCTTGGGAATAGCTCTATTGAAAGGCAGAATAAAATATGCACAGAATATTGAATTTTAATAAGACAATTTTGTTTCCTGTCGATAAACATTTTGACTACAGAAGGACATTGCCACGGGGAAATCTAAGTAAAGAAAAACTGAGAGTCACAAAAATAGGTTGGTGAAGAGAATGGGTGTAAAAAATATCTCTCCTTTCAAAACATGTGCCCTCATAATTCCTGCTTTACAATTAATGCCTGTCAGCGATACTGGGCCAAGAGGCTGAAGATAGATCCTCCAATGTATTGAGAGAAATTGGGGACTGTTCAGGCAGCCAGTTGTCTGTCATTTCTTAGTTTTGGAAGCTGCTTGCTTTACACTTCCTGTATATTCAGATATATTTATCCTTCTCAGGTCTCTGATGTGGTTGAGCACTAGATAGTTATAGTCTCACAGTTAAATTTTAAGTTGTTTAGTAATTAAAAGAATGTTCTAGGTCTAAGAAGTTGGTAATGCAAGTTAGGATGGAAACTGAGTTAGGTATAGAACTTTAAATTCATTGAGATAGATAATAGAATATTAATATCAGTTGCCACATATGGGCTGGACATTGGGAATATATGTTATATCTTATAATTTTTATAATTGTGGCCTAATCATTCTTATTGTTTTGTATTGTATTTATTGTTATAATAAAAAGAGCCTTTTATTGGACTAAAAAGGGGAGCTGTTGGGAGGAAAAAGATACATCTTAAATTAAAAAAAAAAAAACAGATAGGAGGGTGAGGGGGAAGAAGGAAGGAGGGTGGGACCAGGAGGAGGAAAAGGGAAGAGACTATGATTGAGATATAACTTGAAATAAATAAATGTAAAAAAATATAAATAAATAAACAATAAAAATATTTTTTAAAAAATAAAATAGCAAAAAAACAAACAAACAAAAAACATGTGCCCTCAAAGGCCCCTTTTGGTAGTCCCTCTTGGGGCTGGGGAGATGGCTTAATGGTCAAAATTTCTTCTAGCGCAGTCGTTGGGACCAGAGTTTGGATACCATGCTTAGGTTGTATGGCTCACAGCCACTATGACCCCGGCTCCAAGAGATCCTATGTCCTCTTCCATCTTCTGAAAGGCATCACCATAAACATGTAAAAATATGTTCACGTGGACACATACATGCAGATGCACACAAGCACACTCACAAGTGAAAATGTTTTAAAGCTTTCTTAATTCCTCTAAATATGCCTTAATTTGGAAATGTTCACCTGAAACCAATGACACTCATGTTCCCATATTAAAATTTTGTCAAATAAGACCATAGTTTTTACTACAATTTTATTTGACCCAATTCTTCTTGCCTGCTACGATCAGTATTAGGAAATCCACAATTTTACTATTATGATTCCTAAATTTTAACTTCACTTGTGGCCCAGAAGCCAGTCGATAAGTTTTTGCTGGTTGAACAATATCACAATGAAGTGATGAAGTCATTTCTACTTTGTGTTAACATGTATGCTCCATCGGTTTTCCATCTCTGAGTAACATAGGACCGCAAACCCAGCAGCCTGAAACACCCATCAACTGGTCTATATGGCAGTCCCTCTTGAAATGACAGAAACCCTTCTCAGCGAACAGAGGCTGCAATCAAGTCATTAGCCTTGCTGCGTCTGACAACGCGTGGGCAAATCCACTTCCATGCTTCTAACTGTTGTTAATAAAATTCTCTTTTCTGCAGCTGTAAGGCTAAAGTCTACCCTGCCTTGCCAAAGGTTGTTCACAACTCCCAGTAAGACTTCTCCAGCCCTGTTCATATAGGTCCCTCAGCAGCTCACAATGTGGTTCCTGCTTTCTTATAGGCCAGCCACAGATATCTTTTCAATGTCTTCATTTATGACTAGCCAAGAAAGAATTTTGCATTTTTTTAAAAATGCGATTAGAGTATACCACCCAGATAATGTCCCCTTTTTTTCCACCAACTTATCAGTAAACCTTGCCTTACACACTAACACATAGCCACAAGAACAGAAAACAAGCAGAGATCATGGGCCTCCTTCAAATTCCTCCGACCACACGGCCGAGAAGCTGTTCTGCAGCTACTAACAGCCACTTTTATACACTGCTAGTGCTCTTGTTAGAAAAGCTGTTTTATATTCCTAGTAAATTCTGAATAACTCACCCCCTGTTCTCACACGTACCTTTTTAAAGTTCTGCTCCCTTTGCTGGTCTCCACTCTGTCCCCCTTTTTGGCTGTTCTTTTCCCTTCGCTTCCTCACTCTATCTTTTCTCTATCCATCTCTACACACCTCTTTCCCTGTCTTCCAGGGAAGATAGTGGCATTTCATATGCATGCTACTCACAGGCACTTGATGACTTGATATAATGTTACCTACCTTTTGGAATGTCTCCCACCCAAACCTCAAAGCTAACAAGCATTAATTATGCCTCATACGGTATTTATAAGTGTGGACAGGGTGATTTTTCACTGCATTTTACAGATGGGAATGTTAAGTCTTAAAAGAAGTAGAGTCGGATGTGGAGGCACATGCATTTAACTGCAGCGCTCAGAGGCAGGGGCAGGTGGATCTCTGAGTTCAAGGCCAGCCTGGTCTACAAAGCAAGTTCCAGCACAATCATGGCTACATAGAGAAACCCTGTCTTGAAAAAACAGATGAAAAAGAAGGAGGAGGAGGAAGTGGAGAAAGACAAGGAGGAAGAGGAGCAGGAGGAGGAGAAGAAGGGAAAGGAGGAGAAGTTGTTGTTGAATGTGTTCCCCAAATCACTTGGTGAGCAGAGAAATTAAGAAAGACTTGAAGTCAGTAGTGATGTGCTGTGCTCTGACTCTTGGTGTGATTTTTTTTTTTAAATCCCTCCCAGTGGCTCTCAATTAAGCATACCTCTTCCTTCATTAATGGCCTCTTCTGCCATCGAGGACGGATTAAGGAATGATAGTCTCCAGAAGAAGCCATTGGTGATTTTAAGGTCTGACAGAGTATGTTAGGGGGAGATTGTTAACGAATTAAACTAATTTTGCTTTAGACATGCTATCCCTACGTAGCCCTGGTGGCCTAGAACTCGATATGCAAACCACATAGTCCTTAAATTAGTTGTGATCCTCCTGCCTCAGCCTCTCCAATACTACTAGTACAGGCATGCATCACTACATGCCTGATGCAAATGCATCAGAAATTTTAGATGAAAACTTAGAGTTCTGAGAGAAGACAGTATTAACTGTGGAGTGAGGAGAAGACAGAATCACAAGCCCCTGAACTAAAAGGGACTACAAATGTGAGAGTTCTCATGTTACAACTGATAAAGATGAGGCTCAACTGGGCATCTGTGTTCATACTTGTAATCCCAACAGGGAGGCTGAAGCAGGAGGATGGCTAGTTTAAGGTCACCCTGGGCTACGCAGTGAAACCTTGTCTTTAAAAAGGTAGAAAGTAAATGACCCACAAAGGCTCAGGGAAGAAAGGGCAGAAAGATTGCAAAAAGCCCGAGGTTGGGGAAGACCAGAGTAAAACAGTATATTCTGGGCATGCCAGGACCACTGAACTCATGAGCTCACAGTAGCTATGGTTGCCTACACAAGATCTTCACAAGATCAAGCCAGTCAACAATTCTAGCTGGGATAGGGGAGAGACATATAAGCTTCCATCCCTAACTGAAGAGCTACTGGCAGCTGATGGCTTCCAAGGACAGAGTTCTAAGGAAATGATTTCTAGTATACTGGAATTTTATTTCTTGTTGGGAGTGCATGCATATGTATGTACATAATTATACATATGTGAATGATATGTATATCATTCAGTGATATAGATGAGATTTCTACATAGTATTACACTTTAATAAAAAGCTTCCTTAAATGTGGATCATTACAGAGTTGCATTTAATAAAAAGAGATTCAGATTATTTTCTTATAACAGCATATACATAATGCTAGAAAGTAAATACTAGAATGTGCTTCCAACCTGGCAGGAAAGTAAGGGTTTTTTTTTTTCTCTCCCTCTTAAAACAGGAGCTTTATATTACATCAAAAATAAACATCTAATGGTACAATTTCTCTTGGGCAGGGGAAGGAGAGAAAATTCTGAACTCATTCTAGAGGAATGGAATGGCTACAGTAGGTTTAAGAAGCCCAAATTACCATTCCAGGTCTCGGAATGCACCAAGGTTTTGGAGAGCAAAATGTGTGTGTGTGTGTGTGTGTGTGTGTGTGTGTGTGTATAATCAATTCTGAAAAGATAAGGTTAATAAGGTATTTATAATATACATATATGTTTAGAATAATGAAATAGAAACTAAAGACTTGTCTTAAAGAAAAATAATATGTATGTATGCACACACACACACACATTTGTATACCTAGACCACAAAATTTACCAACAAAATAGCAAAATCTGGCAGAGTCCTGAAGGTCCTCGCCCCATCCTCTGGAGTGATGTGCCTGCTGTGAGCTTCACAGACATTATTAGGTTTAGGATGAGCAACAATATGCTATGACTTGTCACAAAATGGCTCTTATGCGCCACCAAACATAGCTTTGAATGATGTAAGAACATGACTGTGCCACATCTACATTTCCAAGTCTCAGTCTGCTCTGAACACATTTTTACAAACTATACACTATCCCACACCTACACATAATACGACAACCTACAGCTAAACACCCATTTCCTCCTGGTGCATAAAACTCTAAATGAAATATGAAACACACTGTATGATAATCTAATATTTCTGCAGCTGATTTGCTTATGGAAAATAATAGAACTCGATGTCAAGCTACTTAAGAAGGATTTTTATTGAATTTCTCTTAAGTACACTATGCCAAAGTAAGCATGCTGTGTTTTGTGCTGGGTTTCAGGTTCTGCTTAATGACCATTGCCCTAATTATAATTAAAAGTCAGCCGAAGCTTGGGTAGTAGTTTCCCAAGGTCCTGGGTTTAAGCTATGGCTTTTACAATTCATTACATCTGCAGGCTGGGGATACAGTTCAGTGGCTGAGCATTTGCCAAGCTTGTGAAAGGCCCTGCGTTTTATCAGCAGCACTTTCATCAAATCAAATAAATACAGTGCAGATAACAAGAGTTTACCTTATGGAGGTGCACACCATAACACACACACCCATAACAATCTCACTTACTGAACAAATGAGCAAATGATTTATGTTCTACTTGCATAGAAAGATGTAAAGAGTGGGACTGGGAAGAACGCTCAACTGATAAGAGCCCTTACTATGCTTGTAAAGGGCCTGACTTGAGCTCTCAGTATGCACATCAGGCGATTCACATCAGTCTGTGACTCCATCTTCAGAGAATCAGTGTGCTCTTCTGACCTGTAAGAGTACCAGCACTTACACACACACACACAAAGAGAGAGAGAGATGCACATATACACACATGCATGCACACACACTCATGCACGCACACACACACACACACACACACACACACACATGTAGAAATATGGTAAGGGCTTTTCTATGTCCCATCTATCTCCCAAAGAGTGAGACAGAGACCTATTGGCTTTATCAGAGGTTTAAGCACTACAGCTGGGCAGATTCTCATCTATTCTAACCCGACTATATGGCCTACTTCTCAGCCATATGCCCCATACCTGTCATCAAATTTTGTCTTGCTACTCCTGCTCCATCCATCTGTCTCCCTCATGGCTCCCTCATGGTGGCCTTCCCCTCAAGACCTCTTCCTTCTCTCTCTCTCTACCTGGGACCCTTGTCCTGGAAGTGCCACCTTCTCCTCTCCTGCCCAGCTATAGGCTGATCAGCTCCTTTTTAACCAATCAGAGGTGGTGGCGAACTATTTTAACATAACATTGAGACAGGAGACACTATAATAAAGACAATGCCCATGTCCAGACTGCAACCAGATCTCAGGGCACAGAAATCAGCATCTGAATAGACAGTGCATGAGACCAACCCCCAGCACACACATGTGCACACACACACACATGCACACTTAAATGTTTTTTTAACATGTATTTGTTTTATTTTATGTGTGTTGTTATTTTGATTGCTTGTCTGTATGTATACTACACATGCATGTGGTACCCAGAGTGGTCAGAAGAAGGGATTGGATTCTCTGGAATTAGAGGCAGAAGTGGTTGTTGCCCATCATGTGGGTGATGGAAATGGAACAAACTGCCAAGCCATCTCTCCAGCCCCATACAACATAATTCAAAAATAAAATAAATCCTAAAAAAAGGAAAAATCTCCAGGAAAAATATCTCTCATAAATTATAAACTGTGTGTGGTGGTTTGAATAAGAGTGGCTCATGTATTTGAACACTTGATTCTCAGTTGGTGGACTGTTAGGAAGGACTAGGAGTTGTGGCTATGTTGGAGTAGGTGTGGCCATGTTGTAGTAGGTGTGGCCATGTTGGAGTAGGTGTATCCTTGTTGGAAGAGATGTGTCACTGGGGGTAGGCTTTGATGTTTCAAAATACCCTGCTAGGCCCAGTGTCTCTCTCTGCCTACTGCCCAGGTACCAGAATGTAGCTCTCAACTACTTCTCTAGCATTGTGCCTGCCTGCCTGCTGTCATGCTTCTCCTAATGATAACGAACTAACCCTCTGAAACTGTAAGCAAAACCCAAGTTAAATGCTTCTTTTTGTAAGACTTGCCTTGTCCTGGTGTCTCTTCACAATAGTAGAACAATAACTAAGACACCATGCATCCTATAAATATCTGGCAAAGAAAGCTGACCAAAAGTTCTACAACTGGATATTTGAATTGAACTAGTCAACATTTTATTGTACCAGATAACACTTAGAAAATAAATATATACAACTTATCTAAATAACATACTTCAAGGGGCTGGAGAGATGGCTCACAGGTTAAGAGCACTGACTGTTTTTCCAGAGGTACTGAGTTCAATTCCCAGCAACCACATGGTGGCTCATAACCATCCATAATGAAATTTGGTGCCCTCTTCTGGCCTGCAGGTATACCTGCAGACAAAACATTGTATATATAATAAATAAAATCTTTTTAAAAATAATAACATACTTCAATAAGCACCTACAATTCTTTCATTTATTATATTCGTCTTCAATGGTTAGTTCTCTAAAGTAAAAGGTAAGTAATTCTCAGGATGAGTTCAATTATTGACACCAGAAATACATAAAACCTTTGACACATACAAAAGTTATCTAAATGGAGTAAGATCAAGAGCTCCAGGCTGAGCTCCATTGTCAGGGCCACAGCTTTGTCTGCCTTCCCGAGGAGGCCTGCAAGCCCCAGGACATCCAGGTTAGATTCCCCCAACACACACACACACACACACACACACACACACACCAATCCCCTGCCTGCCAGGTCCCCCCTGGGCCACAGCCAACATCTGTGAGCTGCACTCTGTTCTCTGAGCTCCATAATCTAGGCCACGGATATGCTTGTTTCTTGAGGAGACTTTCTGGCGCCCAGGAACATCCAGCTGGCACTGAGGACAACCAGATAACTAAAAGCCAGCATGAACAATCAACAAGAACCTGGGAAATGGGAAATATGGTACCACCAGAGCCCAGCTATCCTACTACAGCAAGCCTTGGATATCCTAACACAGCCAAAGCACAATCCAATCTTAAAAAGATGATAGAGGCCTTAAAGAGGAAACCAATATGTTTTTATCTTGAAATACACCAAATTCCAAGTTAAAACAGATGTTATAATTCCCTGTTTAAGAGATTATCCCTGTGCTCACCTCAAAATTTCAGGGAACCATTTGTATCAATATCCTTAAATCTCAAATCAATGCTAAGCTATTTTTTCATAAACAGAATCAATTGACTTGAAACAAATTAAATTTTTAAAAATACCCCCCCCAAAAGAGGTAATGAATAAATTCCCTAAAGAGATTCAGGAAAATACAATCAAATAGGTGAAGGAAGTTATTAAAACATGTCCAAGATCTGAAAATGGAAATAAAAGCAATAAAGAGAACACAAACTGAGGGAATCCTGGAAATGGAAAACCTTGTAAAAAGAATAGGAACTGCAAACACAAGCATCCTTAAGACAATATAAGAGATGGAAGAGAGAATCTCAGGAGCAGAAGATACGTTTGAAGAAACTGATACATCAGTCAAAGAAAATGTTAAGTGTAAAAAGTTCCTGACACAAAACATTCAAGAAATCTGGAACACTATAAAAAGCCCAAACATCAGAATAATATGAATAGAAGAAGAAAATTTCCTAGCTCCAAGGCCCAGAAAATATTTGCAAATAATCATAGCAGAAAATTTCTCCAACTTAAAGAAAGAGATGTCTATAAATATATAAGAAGCTTATAGAACACCAAACAGATTGGACCAGAAAAGAAAATTCTCCTGTCACGTAATAATCAAACCACTAAATGTACAGAACAAAGAAAGAATACTAAAAGCTGCAAGGGGAAAAGGCTATATAATATAAAAAGGCAGACCTATCAGAATTATACCCGACTTCTCAACAGAGACTCTAAAAGATAGAAGGGCCTGGAAAGATGCCTTCCAGACCCTAAGAGATCACAGGTGTCAGTCAAGACTACTATGCCCAGCAAAATGTTCAATCAACCTAGTTGTAAAAAAACAAAATGTTCCATGACAAAACCAAATTTAAACAATATCTATCCACAAATCCATCCATATAGAAGATACTAGAAGTAAAACTTCAAGCCAAGGAGACTAACTACACACAAGAAAACAAAGAAAATAAATAACCACATGCCAGCAAAAACAAAAGAAGTGAAGCACACACACACACATACACACATACACACATACACACACCCACTACCACTACCAACATCAAAATAACAGGAATTAACAATCATTGGTCATTAATATCTCTCAACATCAATGGACTCAATTTTCTAATAAAAAAATACTGGCAAACAGAATGGATGCAAAAACAGGACCCATCCATTCTGCTTCTTACAAGAAACACACGTCAGGAACAAAGATAGACATTACCTTGGAATAAAGGGTTGAAAAAAAATTTCCAAGCAAACAGATACAAGAAACAAACTGGAGTAGCCATCTTAATATCTAATAAAATAGACTTTCAACCAAAATTAATAAAGAGATGGAGAAGGATACTTCATATTCATTAAAGAACAAATCCACCAAGATGATGTCTCAGTTCTGAATATCTATGCCCCAAATGCAAGGGTACCCACTTTGGTAAAAGAAACATTACTGAAGCTACAATACAACATCAAACCCCACACATTAATAGTGGGAGACTTCTACACTCAACTCTCACCAATGTACAGGTCATCCAGACAGAAAATAAATAGAAAAATAATGAAAATAATAGATTTTTATGAATCAGTTGTGGACCTAACAGATATCTACAGAACACTTCACCCAAACACAGAAGAATATACCTTCTTCTCAGCACCTCACAGAACTTTCTCCAAAATTGACCATATACTCAGTCACAAAGCAAGCCTCAACAGATATAAGAAAACCCCTGTATCTTGTCAAACGACCATGGATTAAAGCTGGAATTCAACAAAAACAGAGTCAACAGAAAACCATGAAGGCACGACATATCTAAATTTACAAGACACAATGAACACAGTGCTAAGAGGAAAGTTCATAGCACTAAGTGCCTTCATAAAGAAATTAAAGAGATCCCATACTAGCAACTTAACAGCATACCTGAAAGTTCTTGAACAAAAAGAAGGAAGCACACCAAAGAGTAGTACACAGTAGGAAATAATCCATCTCAGGGCTACAGTCAATAAATTAGAAACAAAGAGAAAAATAAAAAGAATCAACAAAACCAAGAGCTGATTCTTTGAGAAAGTCAGCAAGATAGAAAGACCATTAGCCAAACTAACTAAAAGGAAGGCACAGAGAGTATATCCAAATTAGCAAAATCAGAAATGAAAAGAGGAATATAGCAACAGGTACTGAGGAAATCCAAAGAATCATTAGGTCCTACTTCAAAACCTTATACTCCACAAAACTGAAAAAATATAAATGAAATGGAAAACCTGCAGAATCAACTAACTTGGGCCCATAAGGGCTGAGAGAGACTGAACCGTCAACCAAAGACCATGCATGGGAAGGACCTAGGCCCCTACACATATGTCACAGATGGGCAGCTTGGTCTTCATGATTCTAACAACTGGAGCAGGGGCTATCTCTGACTCTGCTGCCTACTTTGGGATCCCTTTACCCTAACTGGGCTGCCTTGTCTAAAATAGAAGAAGATACACCCAGAGCTACTGCATCTTGATATGCCAAGGCTGGTTGATATACATGGGAGGCATTCCTTTCTCTGAGGAGAAAAGGAAGAGGGATGAGGGATGGGGAAGTGAGAGGGAGGGAGGGACGGATGGGGAGGAGAGGAGGGAGGGGAAGCTGCAACCAGGGTGGAAAGTAAATTAATTAATTAAGTAATGAGGGAAAAAAAAGAGTCCCAGGCCAAGCTGGTTTATATATTGTGATCTTCCTCCTCTTGCCCCATCTGGCATACCCGAGAGGTTGTTTTAGGTAAAATCAAATAAACTAACATCAAAACAACAGAAATAACCTCCCAAAATCTGCTGGCCTCCAAGAGTTTGAGAAATGCATAATTAAACCATAGCAAGACAATAGTATAAACCCACTGGCATGACTACCATGAGAAAGGCTGGTGGTCAATAACGGCAGGTACAAAAAGCAGATGGGAGGCTACCGTTGCTGTGGGGATGTAGATATATAACCACTCATAAAAAGGTAAGCACGCACTGCTATGTCCCAGTAATGCAAACTTGGGATTACACGCAAGAGAAGGGAGGCATTCCACACAGGGACTTGAGCATGATTACATGTAGGTGTCCCAAGAACATTGTCCTTGGGGGAGTTCTAGGCAATGTATTCTCTCCTAAAATTCCAGTGACAAACCTAAGTTCGACTCCACCAAAGTTCTCTCTTGGGAACTGGTGAGATTACTGAGTTTACTTATAGAACGTGGATGGGGGGTCACTAACAGGAACGGGGATGGGGGGTGATACCCAAGTAACCACAATAGACAATATTTACCTACTGTTGATGATGGCTTCTCCATGGCCGTACAGGTGGAACTCACTCATTCTACTCCTCCTCAGCCTATATGCTCTTGTGACATCATTATGTCGTTGTGCCCTCTGCCCTTTCCCTCTCCCTTCCCCAGCCCCACCAAACCCCACAAGGCCATAATTAGGGCAAAATTGTGTGCAACTGGTTGGAAGGAGTGACTGGATGCTCAGGTGAGGGTCCAGGGACTCCCCCCTTCTATGAGAGAACATCAAAAGGTGTGAAGTCCATTTGTGAGGATCTGCAAGCCAGCAGAGCTGTTCCTACGAAGGCTGTAGTTGGTCTTCCCAGAGGATGATCCTGCACACTGGTAAGACTTCTCATAAGAGCCGCACCCCCAGTCAACCTGCATGCCTGTCAGCATGCGAGAGGGTAAGCTAGAAGGCAGCTTCAACACTTCTCAGCAGCAAGCTGTGTACAGAGAGGCGAGTACAAATGAGCCTCAAAAGCTTTATACTAAATTCAAGAACATAAAAGAAAAACTCAAATACGGGGCTGGAGCAATGGCTCAGTAGTTAAGAACACTTGCAGCTCTCCCAGAGGACCTGGGTTCAGTTTCCAGCACCCATACGGCAGCTCACAATCGTCTGTAACTCCAGTTCCAGCGGATCTGATGCTCTTGTATGATCTCCACAGACATCAGCCACACACATGGTGTGTAGACATACATGCAGGCAAAACTCCCATATACATAAAATAACCCAAAAGAAAAAAGAAAAAAAAAACCTCTAAAACATACAAATTAATCTGCAATCTTGGAAGGCAGGCAACTTTTGCTGGGAGCCAAGAATAGGGAAGGAGGTGGATAGAAACAGGGAAAGGAAGGAGACTTTGGGGGTCTCCTTCTATATTCTATATCTATAATTCTATATTTTAAATGTAGCAACAACTGCACAGATCTTTATATCTGTCAGAAACAGTTAGGTTTGCAAAGCTTAAAAGCAAGTGCATATTCCTGAATGTAAGAAGATATATTTCAATAAAATTGAGTTCTTGGAAAATTCATCTTTAGCACAAGATATTTAAAATATTTTCAAAAACAGCAATTTTTCATGTTCTTCAAGGAGCATTACCCTCATCAAAACATTTCCCATAATTTCCCATCCAAATATTTTGATCCCTTGAAGAGATTATGGAATGTGTGCTTTGAGGCAGCTCTCAGTTCCATGAACAGTGAGGCCAGGAGTTTCTGGGATGGTCCCTCTTGACAAGTTCCTGCTGCATTCCAGGACCAAGAGGAGTCACTGATAACAGATCATGATAATATCACACTATTGCTACAGTGTGCCCTGGCTCTTGCTCTACTCTGTGGAAGCAGGGATGATTTCCCTGGAGAAAATCAGAATGTTGTGGCTGGGAGGGACTTCCAGAAATATCTAGCATGGTGGTTTGCAAACTTTGCCTTTTCTTTTTTGGCAGTTTAAAAACAGTTGTATCACACACAGAAGCCAAGTATACAAAACGTATTCAAAGTCAGCTCCTTTGTTTTAAGAGGAAAGGGAGAAACTATAGCCTGTTTGTGGTGGGGTTAGTGATAGCATTTAATAGCATAGGGAACTTGGAATAGCAAATGCCTGGACTTTAAGGTAAAAGACTTATTGAGAACGCAAGGAGAGATGACTTCTTTGATCATAGGACTATGAGCGGAGACATGCCCTGAAGCACCCACCCTCAGATCACACAATCTCCGGACCACCTGTTGTTCCTCCGCCCCCTGCAAAAAAGCTTTGAAGGGACGGAGCCCAGGGGCATGACATGGAAGCATGCAAAATCTTCTGCCAAAAATCATGTTGCCAATTCATTACAACAGGTGAAGATATTTGAGTCAAGATTCACGTAGACAGAGTGCTTGGCTCCTCTTCCTGTCTCACATCCTCCTTGTCTGGCAGAGAAATTCATGTCACAGTCTCACCAGGAGGCTTCACCCTCTTATATCCACCCGTTGTGGGTCTGGAGACAGATTCTCCCTGAGATTCTGGAGCGTCTAGGTGGGGAGTTATCTTCCCCTCAGAGTCCAGGGACTTCGGATTGGACAGAACACTGAAGCAAGAACCTTGCGGCCTAAAGCATCTGTATGGTGAGCCTAATAAACTTTTCATCTGGTAAAAGACCGAAAAGGCAATTCCTGCTTGATAAACTGTCTTAAGATCTGAGGAACGAAATTCAGAGACTTTGGGACTGAAAGATTTGATGAAGGCCAGCCATCCATAAAGATCCACGGCCAGAAGAAAATATCCTTTTGAGAAACCTTAGGTTAGTGTTAAATGTTTATATTATAGGTATTAGGGTGTTATAGATTAGGTTTTAGAGTTAGGGTTCAGGCTTTAGGATTTAGGAACTTTATAGGCAATTGTTAAGTAATTGTTAAGTATTAATAAATATATGCTTGATAAATAAAAATTTACTGTTACACCAATTTCACTGGTTTTACCATCACTTCAACAATGACCCTATAGTATCTCCAAGTAGTCTTCAGGGTATCTGGATCCAGTTAGAAGTCACTGTTAGAATTCAGAAAGATGGTGTGGCCTTTTTCTGTCATTGCTTTAGTGAGCCAGTACCACCTCACCATAGAACCTGCGCACTGAAGCATTCCTCCTGCAGGTACTGTATTGTCTGTGACACCCGAAGGCTACTCCACCATCCTATTCAAGGCCCTGCATTGTGTATATCTCCTCAAAGAGACCTACCTGTATTTCATATTGCAGAAAATCATTCCCATTAGCAGCACTCTTAGCTGCCCTGCACACTCCTCTGTTACTTCCTGTGTACTTATTGGTCATGTTTATTGCCTCTTATACACCTGTCCTCATAAGAAGTGGGATTTTGTTTGCTCATCACAGTATATAGAAGTCGTAGAATAGCGTCAGACACCATGCTGACATTTTATATTTGTCTTAGTTGAGGTTTCTGTTGGTATGAATAGACACCATGAGAAAGGCAACTCTAATGAAAGAAAACATTTAATTGGAGCTGGCTTATAGTTTCAGAGGTTTAGTCCATTATCATCATGGTGGGAAGAAGGGCAGCATACAGGCAGACATGGTGCTGGGGAAGGAACTGAGAGTTCTACATCTTGATCTGCAAACAGCAGAAGACTGACTGACCTGAGCATCCAAGATCTCAAAGCCCACCTCTAGAGTGATGCACTTCCCCCAACAACGTCACACCTCCTAATGGTGCCACTCCTTATGAGCCAAGCATTTACACTCATAAGTCCATGCGGCCATTCCTATTCAAACCAACACAGAATATATTGGCAAAATGTGTTTCTAAGGTCACAAAACTTAAATGCCCCCTGGATTTCAGCTCTCTTGATTACTTATCTTGTACATTTACCTTTTTCTAGTTTAAGGAGAATGATTGAATGTGTGTATGCATGTGTGAGTGTATTGTGAGTGTGTGAGTGTATTATGAGTGTGTGTGTGTGTGTATGTACACATACTATATGTGTGTGAAGGTCAGAGGACATTTCTAGAGTCATTTTTTGTTTTTCCACCTTTACAGAGAGGTTCTGGAAACACAACCTAAATTGTCAGGCAGGTGTAACATGTTCCTTTACCCAGTGAGCCATCTTGCCTGCCCTACCTGTGAATAATTTTACAGAACAACATCAATTAGGAAACTTTATTTTTTTTCTCTGCTCTCAAATAAGTACAAAAAAATAAGTTCACACAGGTGAAACTCCTGTTCTCTGGACCATTTCTCATTTTAAATGTTTAAAGTTGGGTAAAGGCACACTCATCAGCTCTATAGGCTATATGTACATAAATGTGTCCATGCATATCATGTGTACCTGCCTCTGTGTGTGTTCACCAGTTTTCTGTTACTGTAACAACATCCCTGGGATCATTTGTTTACAAGGAGAAAAGGTTTGCTTTGATTCAGGGTTCTAGAAGACTCAGACCATTTTCTATTGACTGCATTAATTTTGAACATGTAGTAGGGCCATACAACATGGCAGAGGAAGTTTCTCACTTCGAGGAACATAATGAAAAGCAAGAAAGAAAGAGTCTGATAATCCACAATAGCCTTCAAGAATAAGTCTTTACAATGTGAGATCATTCACTAGGCTCCACCTCTTAAAGGTCACACTACCTCCCAATGATCCGTGGGCTGTGGGCCCAAGGGCCCTTGGAGACACTTATTCAAACCATAATATTGTTGCGCATGTGGTGTCATTGGGCTTAATGAATCTCTGGCATCATTTAGGTTTTCAATCTCATTATCAACTTAGCTGTTCTCCAAGGCTTCTCAGCGTCCTCATTGAGCAATGACCTCTCATCACACCCCACACCTCTGCTGTTCATACTTTCCTTCCTATAGTGTCACCTTATTATGCAAAGAAGCCAAGCCCCACTGCAGGCCCTTCATAGCTAACCTTTCTCCTTGCTCAGGGGAACAACTGGAGGAAGGAAGCCCTCCTGTTATAAACTCTACC
Source organism: Lophiomys imhausi (assembly GCA_907164525.1). Classification (NCBI taxonomy): domain Eukaryota; kingdom Metazoa; phylum Chordata; class Mammalia; order Rodentia; family Muridae; genus Lophiomys; species Lophiomys imhausi. The sequence continues at coordinate 2,867,545 of CAJQZJ010032401.1, forward strand.
TACTCTAAACAATTGCAGGACTGGAGTGATGGCTCAGAAAATAAAGTGCTTGCTGCACAAACATGCAGAATCCTCAGAAATCACACACACACACACACACACACACACACACACACACACGCACACACGCACACACATGCACACACGCGCACACACGCACACACACACGCGCACACACGCACACACACACGCGCACACACACATACACACACACGCACACACACACACACATGCACACACACACACGCACACACACGCACACACACGCACACACACACACGCACACGCACACACACACACACACACACACACACACACGCACAACCAAGCAGGTGTAGAAACCCACCTGCAATCTTAGAACTACCAAGCACAGCCAGGTAGCTATCTAGACTAGGCAAACTGGTGCTCTAATGGTTCAATGAGAGACTCAGTTGCTTCAAAAAAAAAAAAGTAGACTGATTGTGGAAAACACCTTACCTCATCTTCTGGCCTCCACACACAGGCAACCCCAGGCACACACATGTGAATGCTGACATTCATGCACATCACACTTGTATACACCTTCATGTTCTTAGCAATGGAAGGCCAAGCCTGCCTGCCATGCATCCCCCTCGGCATGTTTCAGGATCATATTTCTCTCACACAAGATCTGTGATTAGGTAGCAGCTCCCTGAATGACCTAAGACAATGCTGCCCCTCAAGTCCTTAGGCTCTACCACATCTGCATCATCTCATTTCTCACATAAAGACAGAATGTTCACACGTTCCCAAATGTAGTGACTGAGCAAGCTTGAAGCCCATTTGTTTATTAATGATTGGTGTGACTGTAGCCCACCAATGAATTCTTTGTGCTTCCATGTTTTCAGGATACTACCAAAGTAACTTAACTATTTTTTCTTTTTTCTCAAGTAATAGAAGCATAGTTATTAAGATTTAAATATTAGCATAGAACCAGTTGGAAGTGGAAAAAAGCCAAGTCAAAAGTACAGTTGCAAATTAAAGACATGTTGTAAACAAGGGCTGAAGAGATAGCTCTTTCATAATTCAGATCCCAGCACTCACGCCGGGCTCACAACTATCTGTAACTCGAGTTCCAGTTGGATCCAATGCCTCTGTTCTCTGAAAGGCACCTGCACTCACAAGGCATGCACATGTGGGTATGCACACTCGCAAACGCTTGGTTTTTCTTTGAAACAGCAGGCACAGTCCTGTCTTGGAGTCTTACGGCTATTGTTACTTACGTCTGCCAAGTGATCTCCTTCAGATACGTACCTGGACACAGCCTTCCATCTCTAAAACTTTGAGCTTTGTTCTGCTAATATCTTTTGAGACTTACTCTGAACATCCTATTGCAGAATCCCCAAGAAGGGCTGAAGAGGTTCAGTATTTAAGAACATTTGCTGCTTTTCTATAGGACTTGATTTCAGTCCCCAGCACTCATGTTGGGCAGTTCACAATAACCTATAACTCCATCTCCAGAGCCCCCATGGGCACTTGAACACACAAGCACATACCCATACATAGATTTTTTAAAAACATGTACTTTTATAAAGATAAACCCTCCTCACATTTTCTACAAGCCCCCCCCATACACATACTTGTGGGAGGGGAGCTATGTACCCTTTCCTTTTTCTATTCCAATATTCCGTACCATTTATTAATTTTAACATGTGTTAATTGCTTTCCTTATTCTTTAACCAAAATAAAAAGTGTAAGCAACATTCAGTCAAGATCTTTTGTTGTTGTTATTGTTCAGTGATTAAATTCCAAGTAGGCAGATGTATGTCTTCTAGGGAGGAAGTATTTGAATTCCCTGAATGATGAGCCAGTGACCAAAGTCTCATCCAGTTAGGTTTTCTTGTGTCCTTTTATACATTCAGAGAATTCATATGAGCTTCTTGAGCTTACTGAGTTAAATGTAAGTAAGACACTGAACTCCTCGAGGAGTTAAACAGGATCACGTAAGAAAACAATTGACTAACGCTAGCACCATAAACAGCTTTGACCTCCATTAGGAGGTACAAACTCTTTCAGTATATTTTTCTAGCATTGTCTTCCAAGGACTGAGATTTCAGAGTCTTATAATTTAGTAAGATTTTTTTTTCCTCAATGTATTACCACTGTAACCTTACAGACCTGGGCTTTATGTGCTAACTTGGTACTTCTTACCTGTAAGAGCTTTCTGCTATTTGCAGACTCAGTGATTCTATTACATAGTTTACTTCATGTTCCTTCCAAGTCAGCAAAAACCCAATTCCCAGCACCTGATTGTCTTTGTGTATATTTAATAAAAATAATGTCTGCTGTTTCCTCTCATTCAATGTACAGACAAGCTTCAGATTCAGACCTGCTTCGGAAGGTCTGTTGCTGATGCCTGGCCACTCAAAGAAAAGAAACAGTTTTGGAAGAAGATTTCAAAAACGTTGCTTTAGCATTTTCCCAAATCTGAGTTCCTCAGAGATAATGGGAGAGCAGCTTCCTATGGGGGCAATTACTGACTCTCAATGAAATTCAGATGACTGGAAATCTGCACAAGACACTCAGTACTTTACAAAATACCAACACAGTAGAATGCAGTAGGAAATAGAAATGGAAAAAGGCATATATGCTAAATGAATACAGAACTAAGACCTGTAATGGTTAATCTTCATCATGAGCTTGACTAGGATTAGAGTCATCTAGGAGACACACCTGTCTGGGTGAGATGATAAAGGGAATTCAGGTAAAGTTTACCTGAAAAAGAAAGACCCACCCTTGAATGTGGGTGCTGGTACATGAGAGGAGTCTGGCCAGTTCAAGCATGAAGGGCAATGCAAATATGGCTCCAGCAGGCTTTGCCCTTCTCCCCAATTCCCTCTTCCTGGCTAAAAACCATTAGATTACATTCCTAACCTAGCCACCAAGGACTATTCCCTTATTTTTCCACTTCCTCCTCCTGAGGCTGACTACCAAGGCCCAGTTATCAAGGTATTGAAGTCCAGCAATCAAAAGCCCCCTTTGGCTCACCTAATTAACATGCACAATCAAAATTAAACACTCATCCTAACACAGGGTTCCCCCTTTACCTTATAGACCACCATTTTCCTATGGGCCACATCTGTCTCCTCTCTATCCAGAGGCAGTCCTTTGTCCTCCAGGACAAATACACATCCTCTTCTTCCTAATTCTCTATCTCTTATCTTTGTGTCATCTCTTAGTCCCTGCATTCTGTTTCTCTGGGGCAAATAAATCTCCTTTGTGCCGAGTACTTGTTCTTTGCGGTCCAGGGCAGACACTTTCCCTCCAGTACCCTCAGGGGTCAGCCCAGACAGAATAAAAAGGGGAAATGAGAAATTGAATTTAGCACCACTTTTCATCTCTTTGCTTCCTGACTCCAGATGCAATGTGACCAGCTGCCTCTAAATCATCACAGCTAGACTCTTTCTCTTACCCAGCCCACTGTGGTGGACTGTGGCCTCAAACTCTGAGCCAAAGGTTATCTTTCCTTTCTTCCTTCCTGCCTTCCTTCTTTGCTTCCTCCCAAGTTACCTTTTGAAGGGAATATTTTCATAGCAAGGAGAGATACAACAAACACAATAACCAACAACAAATACCATTGCTATAGGAAAAGATTAAGCTCCAACATTTAGTTCTGGGAGGTGGCTGTGGGGGCTGTCTCAAAGGCGTCCTCTTTTTCTTAGGCAATTTAAGATAACCTCGCACAATAGAGACAAGTGATAGTAAATGAGCCAGATGTGTTTCAAGGAAGCCAGGCTTGGTGGGTCGTCGTAAGGGGCTGAACCAAGAACTGGTGCTTTCAGGATTCTCAGAAACATTGTCTTTATCTCTCTTCAGAAGCTCTCTGTTCTTGCTCCATAACTATCTCCCTTCCTTCCCTCTCAGGCGCCTCAGAGCTGCATGGTCTGCATTGCACCCCTTGACTTCTGGCCCCTGCAGAGACTAACAGTGATGCTTCTCAATCCAAATTTCAGACTCTTGGGCCAGCCAACTGTGGCCCAGTCTAGTGTGGCTGACCCAGGAAGAAGTGTAGTATGAAGATGATAACTTATGACAGATTAGAATTTTTACAAGTATGCAATTATTCAAAGATATGCTGCTCTCCAGGCTCATCCCAAACTTAGAGGGCTTTGAGATGCTTTTGAAGTCTTCTCTTCTGACCTCTCACCTCATAACATTGTGGAAATACAATAGCTCTCAAGTCTATTTAAGATTTCTGGAGTTTCTTCTTCCAGGTTCTTCACTATGGCTGCCCCAAGTCTAGCAGATTCCCCATCTTCTCCTGGGCCCCATGTCTTTATTTTGACATTGAAGAAGGTTGGAATTATTTCTCTTCCCTCTAGCTCAGTGATTCTCAACTTTCCTAATACCTTAACCCTTTAATACAGCTTCTCATGTTGTGGCGACTCCCAACCATAAAAGTATTTTAATTGCTACTTCATAACTATAATTTTGCTATTGTTATGAATTGCAATTGTAAATATCTGCATTTTCCAATGGTCTTAGATGACCCCTGTGAAAGGGTCATTTGACTCCCAGAAGGGTTGTAACCCACAGGTTGGAAGTCACTACTCTGGTTTGTCAAGGAAGAGACTATTCTAGCCACTGAAACTATTAAGAATAGTATATTATCTCCTCCTCTCCCATTCATTATAAAGAGAGACACAGAAAAAAAAATGACCAAAACCAATGTGAGGATCATGGTCATGGTGGAACACATGGCAGAACACAAGATGGAATCCCAAACTCATGCCAGGATTTCAAGATGAGATTGCAATGTGACACATTATTCAGAAGGCATCAAAGGGAAGCAGAAGCTATTGCTATTGTGTGGATAAAATATAAGAATTTCAAGACAGCAAAATGAAATATAATTGAATAAAATGTTTTCTTAGAATATGACCTGTGACTGGGAGATTGAATTTTCTCCTTGCATATTAAAGAACCCTGTGGTAAAGAAAAACAATTAAGACAGTCTTGGAAAGCAAGTAAGTGTCAGTACTCTGTCCAAGTTTTAATTGAAAGATGATTTTGGGTTCATTGAATAACAAAATTTAACGAGCCATCTTTTGAATGAGTTAAGTGTAAATTAACCAGAAATACTCATACTTGGCAGCCATCTCTTCCATAAAGTAATTTCATTTTGTCAGGGTGTTGCTAATCTAAACAAGATGACCTACCCCACACATGGTATTCTTGCATTGCTAGCAGATTCTTCACAAATGGCATCATAATTTCCAAGAGACATTCCAGAGAACAGACACACAACAGTGACAGAACCCTGACATGCCCCACAACTATAGCTCATCAAGATCATTCTAGCACCTCTACTCTTTCATTGAGAAGATAGCTTATATGAGGAATAAAATATTAGTAATGAGGCTGGTGGATCCAACTATAATGAACTGAACATCCATTCTTCTCAGAATCACCATTTCTTCTTTGCAGTGTTCTCAGACATCTGGATTTATTGCAATATCTTTACTGCTGTGCCACCTTGGGAGAAACTCATGCCAATCTTGCCCTTTGAGTCATGTGGAATGCCCAGTGATGGGAATGATGACAGCATGAGATTGAGTCATCCAGTCAAGTGAGAACAAACTCTGCCATAGCTGATGATCATTTCCCCAGATGCTAAGTGAAACAGAGGTGATGAATGACATGAACAGGTCCTTTGCTAACAGCCATGGCAAAGCAGATGAAAGAAAATTAATGGACAAGTAGATCCTGGGTGCATATGGTGTGCAGGGTAACAGCCAACTGTCTTCAAGGCATTGATGGAAGGGTTCCAAAGAGAAGCCAAAAACGTGAAGAAGATGAAGGAGGAGGAGGAGGAGGAGGAGGAGGAGGAGGAGGAGGAGGAGGGGTGAGAGACAAGCTCTGGCTGTGTTCATCAATGAATGTTAAGAATAGACTTTATTGAGGGGATCAGACAGACTTGTTAGTATTCTAGGACTGAGTTATGAATCAACACAGACAGTCTCATCTAATCCTAAGAAGCTATCAGTGGATTGGCATTCTCTCTGTTTCAGTGATCTAACTATGGCGACATGCTTTTCTCCTTCCTCACCCCTTTCTCCTTTGGAGGTTAGTCATGTCAAGCTCAGAAGTTCTACAATTTGTTGAAAACTCAGAATGTAGGAAGAGTATCAGCAAGTCATAGTCAGTAGCCATGAACCCCATGCAGCTGCAACAGTGACATCGGAGTCTAAGGTCTCCTAAGGTTCAAGTGTGACTTTCCTGCAATCACAAGGCCTTTCTCATATTTTAGCTCTTATGGGATTGTTGGATTGCTGTGCTGTTCAGGTGGAGCTGTGAGACTCAATGCCTGGGGAGGCCATGGGTTAGTGCAATCTCCCTTAATGGGCGTGGACTTGGTCAGAGTCAGGCATATACAGAGCAAGCAGGTCCCCAGGCAGCATCCCAGAACTCTGGCTTTGATGGACACCCTCTGCCTCAGTCAGGATGGTGTGATGATTAATCTTGACTACCAGCTTACTGAGATTTAGAATCACTGCAGAAACAAATCTCTAGGCATGCTTCTGAGGGATTATTTAGATTAGATTAACTGAGGTGGGGAGAGCACCCTATATGTGAGCAGTACCACCCCACAGATTGCGTTTCCACACAGAGTAAAAAGTAGAAAGAAAGTGGGTTTACAGTGATGGTTCTGTGGTTAAGACCACTTATTGCTCTTGAAGAAAGAAGACTCAATTTTGGCTCCCAGCACCCTCTTCATGGCTCACAGCCTTACATAAATCCAGTTCCAGGAGATCTGAGGCCCTCTTCTGACTCTCTTGGGCACCAGGCATGTATGTGGTGCACACAGAGGCAAGTCAAACACTAATACACAGAAAATAAGCTAGATACATCTGAAAATATTTTAAAGTAGGAAGTAGAGTACAAGAGTCCATCTCTGCTCCTGATTCTGGACACAATGTGACCACCTACCTCTTGTCTCATAATACCCTCCCTGCCCTGATGCATTGTATCTCTTGGAACTGTAAGCTAAAATAATATTCCCTCCCTCCCTTCTTCCTTCCTTCCTTCCCTTCCTTCTTTTTTTTCCCCCTCAGGGGTTACTGAGCCTTTTTATTTTGCAGGTAGAACCACTGGCAGAGGGGGTCTTGCCTGTGGCCACCCTAGAGATCACACTGGAGTTCAGAGGGCTCCACACTAGCTGGGAAGTAAGGTGATAGAAACGATTCAGACCAATCACATGATTACAGAGCTGGGGTTTCCAGCAGGGCTCCAGGTCCTCAGGCTGGCTTCGATGTCTAAGGAAGCAGTGACATCGGAAGGGCAAGCACTAGGACGGCCTTGAGCCGCCACGATGACATCGGGGACAGGGAGGATTTAAGCAGCTCGTGGCTCCAGTCTCCAGCTCACGCTTTAGTGGGCCATGGGGTTCCTGAAGGACCTGCCAGCAAACTTGGCCTTGCTGCCCAGCTCTTCCTCGATTCTGAGGATCTGGTTGTATTTGGCAAGGCGCTCAGATCGGCAAGGGGCATCAGTCTTGATCTGCCCAGTGCAGAGTCCCACCTCCAGGTCGGCGATGAAAGTATCCTCAGTCTCCCCAGAGCGGTGGGACACCATGACGCCCCAGCCATTGGACTGGGCCAGTTTATACGCCTGCAGAGACTCGGTCACAGAGCCAATCTGGTTCACTTTGAGAAGCAGGCAGTTGCAGGACTTCTGGTCCACAGCCTTGGCAATCCGCCTAGGGTTGGTCACAGTGAGATCATCTCCAACCACCTGGATGCCTGCAGTAGCTGTGAACTTCTGCCAAGCTTCCCAGTCGTCCTGGTCAAAAGGGTCTTCGATGGACACCACTGGATAGTCCTGGATGAAGTTGAGGTCGACCTTTACACATCAAAAGGTCTCTTCCGAGCTGCAGTGCCCAGTGGTGCCTCTACTGGCGTCTACGAGGCCCTAGAACTCCGTGACAATGATAAGACTCGCTACATGGGAAAAGGTGTCTCAAAGGCTGTTGAGCACATCAATAAAACTATTGCACCTGCTCTGGTTAGCAAGAAACTGAATGTTGTGGAACAAGAGAAGATCGACAATCTCATGATCGAGATGGACAGAACTGAAAATAAGTCTAAATTCGGTGCAAATGCCATCCTGGGAGTGTCCCTGGCTGTCTGCAAAGCTGGTGCCATGAAAAAGGGGGTTCCCCTTTTCCGTCACATTGCTGATTTGGCTGGCAACCCTGATGTCATCCTGCCAGTCCCAGCTTTCAATGTGATCAATGGCGGTTCTCATGCTGGCAACAAGCTGGCTATGCAAGAGTTCATGATTCTCCCTGTGGGGGCGTCCTCTTTCCATGAAGCCATGCTCATTGGAGCAGAGGTTTTACCACAATCTGAAGAATGTCATCAAGGAGAAATATGGGAAGGATGCCACCAATGTGGGTGATGAGGGAGGATTTGCACCTAACATTCTGGAGAACAAAGAAGCGCTGGAGCTGCTGAAAAACGCAATTGCTGAAGGCTGGCTACACTGACCAGGTTGTCATCGGCATGGACGTGGCCACCTCTGAGTTCTACAGGTCTGGCCAGGACTTCAAGTCTCCTGATGACCCCAGTAGGTACATCACGCCTGACCAGCTGGCTGACCTGTACAAGTCCTTCCCTTCCTTCTTTAACTGGCCTTTGTTGGGCTATTTTGTCAAAGCAATGAGGCAAGCAACTAATACTGATGAAAAATACAATCATCATAAAGAGACTGGCCAAGAATCAGATGAGACAGAAATAACTAGTTCAGAGAGTACAGAGTGCTTTGTAACCCTTACCATCTCTGTTCATGCTGTTCTCCACCTTGCTGTTATTGTGTTCCCCTTTTGCCCTCCACAAACATCAACACCTCAATTAAATTTGCTGTTTGCCTTGTTCGGAAATGTTACAGACTAAAGAGATGGGTTATGCGTTTGGATCTGTGTCTCTGAGTCTTCCTTCATGGTGATGAAGTTGGTGGTGACATCTTAGGTGAAAGTGGGTTTTAGGTCTTCCTACTGTTCCCCAAATGGAAAACTCTGTTAATTACTAATGTGTGTGTGTGTGTGTGTGTGTGTGTGTGTGTGTGTGTGTTTTATGTTAATTTTACTGTTAAGGAAAGCAGTATTGCCCTGCCTGTCAGATGAGTTGGTAAAAACTCATCAGTCTTGATAATCAGTCTCCTGTCCTTTGAAATTGTTCTATCTTTCTATGGCCACACCCAAATACACAAAAGAGGAACACAAGGTAACAGTATTTTCTTAAGGCAGAGACAAGGATACTTAACACTGAAGGACATTAGTACAAGATTCTTAGTCCATAGAATAAGAATCTGTTGTAACCAGAAAATGGATGATGATCAATTAGTATTGGAAATAGAGTTCTGGGTTTACTCATGGCTTCTTTTATAGTACGGTCTTAAGTCTCTGTGTCTTTCAGACTCATGTCTCATATTATTACAAGACAGACATGAGCTCTCAACTCCCACAATTGACTCTCTCACTCATTAGTCACTCGTAGACAGTGTTGCTGTGCAGGGAGACCTTCTACAGTTTGCCTGTGCATGTTTCGTCCCTCTATGTCACCGCCACAGCTGGGTGGGATTCATGGTTATTAAGTGTAATTTGCAGGGTTTTCCCCTGCTTTCTTAGTTTTTCAAGTCTTTGAACTCCTGAGTTTGAAATAACTAACCTCCACAGGAGAAAGGGCTGAGAGGAGAGAAGCACACACCGCCATTATTAGATCACTGAAGATCATCAAGTCTCAAGTCGGTGTTCCACAAATATGAGCAGCGCGGAAAGACCGCGTAACTGGGAACCAACGGCTAGCATAGCACTTCTGAAACAGTCATGCAACACGTCACACCGGCAGACAGGTTTGAGTAGATTGTAGTTCAACCAACCTTAACTGCATCAGTAGAAACCACAATAATTTATTCAAAGACCTGCAAGTAGGTCTGGTTTTTTTTTTTTTCTCCAGATAAAGGGGAACTGAAAAAACGAAAAAACAGCACCACGATCAAACAAATACAGAGGCAGCAGTGAAGGGCAAAGAGGCGGAAGTGGAGGGAGAGTTCATAAGGAAGCATGGACACCTTAAACAGATAAGACAAGTTTGTCCTTCGTCCTTCTCAGAAGGGAAGAGCCAGCGGCCTATTTGACTGGCTGAAGAGAACACGGTGACTGCAGAGCGATAGAACACTGCACACCAGAGCTGCAGCTATCTTCAGATTAATTTACTGGCCACACCAGTCAGGCCTCCGAGTTTGACTCGACAAATCCCATAACCACTGGATAAAACTCTTGGAAAGGAAGCGAAGCTTGACAGACCTGCAGCTTCTGAAAGGAATGAAAATTTTAGAGACCCCCTTGGCAGGCAGTGAAGCCAGGCCAGCTGGGTTCCAGGAACTTAGCTGATCATAAAAAGGTGGAACCAAGAATGAAGGTCAATCGAGTCATGGGCCCTGGGTTTCAGGAACTGGCTGACCACAAAGTAGATAGCGAAATAAGATTAGGTTCATTCCTGAGAAAAACAAGTACAGGGGGTGTTTCCTGCAAATTAACTAAAGAATGAGTTGGTACTTTCCACTTGTGATTTCCCCCACCCCCTTAATCTGTGGTGCTCCCCTATAAAAACCTCGCCCTCAGGCAGCTGGGGGTCCTGAACTCCTCTACCCCTGCGTGGGATACGAGTTGCGCCCTGAGTGCACTGATTGCCCCCCACCAAATAAACCTCTTGCAATTGCATCAAGATGGTCTCTTGCGAGTTTTTAGGCGGCTGTGATATCCTGAGCGTCGGGTGAGGGACTTCCCCCTCCCGGGCCTTTCACTTCCACCAATTCTAAATCGAAGCATGTGATAAATATAACACCTACAGTCTTCCCAATCCCCTTATAAAATGTAGCATATGAATCCTATCAGCTTCCCTGCCTGTCCGAAGCTCACCTTCCTCATAGCCTGCTGCAGAAACTAATGAATCCTCCTCCAAAGTTAGCCCAGTCACCCAGGGGGGTTTGCCATTCAGAGTTAGCCACACCCAGAAGCCCTTCTGAGTGCATTTCCGACAGAAACTAGGATGCTGTGGACAATGGGAGTTCTGGAAGAGGGCTTCATGTTTCAGGACTATTGAACATGCTGAGGTGTCAATATTTACAAATAATCATTCTTCTTAGAAGCTATCCATCCTCGTCATTTACACAAAATATATTGAAATATTTTCAATAACGACAAATATTCATTTCATTTGCTTCAGAACAATATGAGTTTTTAACATACAATACACCAAAAACCTTAGGAGTTTGTTTTGTTTTTATCTTAGGATAAGGAATAGAAGTTATTATGAGTTTTTCTCTTTTAGGATTTTTTTCTCTTTGTTTATTTCCACATTTTCAATAGTCATAATATATTCCTTGTACAATCATGAAAAATATAAGAATTATTAGTAAAATATGATTATTCACATCGAGTCTGGGGTGTGAGTCACTACCATTATTCTTTCTGAGAAAAAACAAAATGTCCTTTTAGAAAGAAAACAAAGTAAGGATTAATAAAAAGAATTATATAGTCAAACCCTGGTTGGCTCTCCATTGAAGGAATTCTCTCTGAGTGACTTTTAGGACCCAAATTATTAACTCAGCACATTTTTATGTTGTCTCCTCTGGGTGGCATATTCAATTCATTTCCTCTCACTGATTTCCAGTTCTGTGGGTGGACAAGCTTTCCAGGGAAGGGACTACCTATCCTCTTCCCAATCCCCTTGCCCAGCAGGGGTCGGAGGCTTCTTTAATGGTTCTTGTCATTGTTTCCACCACAGAATGTTGTTTTTATGCTTTGTTTCTTTGCCAAGAAAAAATTTCTTTATTAAATTTTCCTTTAAAATGACCAAGGGTTTAAATTAAGAAAGTCTCTATTAAGAGAAAATGTATGCAGTGGGATTTTATAAAATAAAGAACTTTGGCAGGGGTGGTGGGACGAGTCAAGAAGGGTTGGGTATCTAATGTACAGTACAAGGACTGATGTTAATAGAATGCTGACATACACTGGATGTTTGAAATAAGTTGACGGCTTTTGTCACATGGCTAATAATGTGACATGGCTGATATATAATCAATTCCCTTTACGTATCAAGTTTTATTCCATAATATGTTGTAAAGCTCAAATACACACAATGCAGTGTACTCTAAGAACTATTTATCATTCAAAATTCTTGCCATTTGTCCCTCTCAGGACATGCCTAAGCCTTTTTGTTTATTTTTAATGTGCATTTTAAATAGTTATCCATTAAAAAGAACCCATATGTTTGTAATATAATTTTCAAACACCAACAGCTTCTTAGCTGTTTTGAGGGCTTTTCCTCTTCATTCTAACTCACAATGACACTGGTTTGTGCTGCAATATAAAACCTGACTTTAACTGTCATGTATTAATGAGCAAAAATAAAAATGAATTAGATTCTTCTGGTTTTCATAGTTTCCTCCAACTCCTCAAGGAGCAATTAAGGGGTCACTGAGCCCTGCTCCTTTGAGTTTGTGAGCCTATATTTTGCCTCTAAAATATGCTATAACATTGGTGTGACATTAGACTAGAAATAAAAATCTAACTGCATAGTGAATTCTTGATTAGACATCATGCTGCACTTTTCTTCAGTAGGTTTCAGGGACAACTCTTCTACATTTTCTCTTTTTGTCGACTTTAACATCCAGCTAAGCAGTAAGTGTTGAAAGCTATCAGCCAAGCAACTGTTCATAGCCAGTTTCCAGCACTGTATATAAGGCACAGATTTCAAAAGAGCCTCACTGACAGAGATTGCTGTTAATAGATACCATTATTCAAGTAATCCATAGTGACTGCATAAATATTAGTCTGCAAATTTTGAGAAAACATGAGATATATTCAGTGTGGGACCATTCCTTATAGAATTATTAATACCATTTAAGCAGATAAAATACCTAGAAATCACTCCCTTGACATAGTTGCAATGCCCAAGATTGTAATAGAGTAATGAGGTAATGGGATGATGGGGAGTACGCTCTCTGATGGAGCTATAAACACATGATACGAATGTAGACATAAACACAGGTAGAGATCACGTTTATATATAATGTATTCATGTTAGTGAACAGTCCATGGACCAAAGAAGAAATCCAAAGGGAAATTAAAGATAAAATAAATGACTGTAGAGATATGGCATATCAAAAAAATCTATGAAATGTAGTCAAGGAAATTCTGAGACATTTATAGCCATGGGTGTCTGTTTTAAAAATGGAAATGATCCTGGCACCCAGCTACATTAAGAGCACTCACAAGATACAAGTGGGAGGATTAGTAGTTCAAACCCAGTTTCGACTACATAGTGAAGTCATGCCATCCTGTGCTACAAGGGATCCTGTCTCCAAAGAATCATTCAAATAAATATCACAGGATTGTGCCTCTAGGACTAGTAAAAGAACAAAAGAAAAACAAATAAACAAGAAAACTAAATCCAAAGTTAGAAAGAGGAAACAATAACAGTCACAACAAAAATAAATCAAACAAGAGAACCCACAGGGGAAACATCAATAAAGTGAGTTCTTTGAAAAAAAATAAATTAAATCAGCAAGCCTACAGCTAAACTATGGGGGAGGGGGGAAGAAGAACCAACTAAATAAAATCAGAAATAAAAAGGGAGATATTGCAACAGAACCCTAAGAAATAAAATGAACCCTAAGAGACTTTGAGAGTAATCACATCCCAATGAGCTGGGTAACCAAGAAGAAACAGATACATTTCTAGAAAATGCTAATGTTGACTTGGGAAGAGACAGAAAGGTTGAGGAGACCAGTAACAAATGAAGACATTGAAAAGTAATTAAAACCTTCCCCCACCACCAACAAAACCCGGGACCAGATGGCTTCATGGCTTTATTCTAACAAACACACCAAGAATTATTATTACCAACACTTCTTAAATTTTTCCAAAAATATATAGCTAAAGGGAGTGTTTCCAAACACATTTTATTAAGCCATAGTCTTGTTGCCCAAGCCAGAACAAGGAAAAAAAACTATAGCTCATGTATTTAAAAATAGTTTAACATTTTTATATTAATATTTTGTGAGTGTAACAAACAGAAAGAAATGCACATGAATCCAATGCCTCTTGCTACTTGAAATAAGAACACATTTGGGAGAAATGTGCATCTCTAAAAGCATTTAAAAAATAATGAAATCTGTCATTGAATGGTTACCACAGTTATTAACTTGCTAAGGTCTGAGATATTAAGAATCTGCTTTTCTGTCTTTGCTGCATCTAAGGTGAGAATGAAGACCATTCTCAACAATCAGACTGTCAACGTTCCAGAAAATCAAAAAAAAAAAGTCATTTTTTGTGGAGGTCCCAGAGGGACCCTCCAGAGGGACTTTATCACACTGGTGCAGAGCTGAGAACCCTTCCAAAGAAAAAGTAGCTCCAGGTGGACAAATGGCTGAGAAACAGAGAAAGTGACTACTGCCCACACCAACAGCAGCCATGTTCAGAACATGGTCAAGGGTGTTATGCTGCACTTCTGTTTCAAAATGAGGTCTGTGTATGCTCACTTCCCCATCCATGTCATTATTCAGGAGAATGGGTCTTTCTTTGGTTGAAATTCGAAATTTTTTGGGAGAAAAATATACCCATGGGGTCCAGGTGAAGACGGGAGTTGCTTGATCTATTTCCCAAGCCCAGAATGATGAATTAAATCTTGAAGGAAATGATATTGAACATGTTCCAAAGTCAGTAGTTCTGACATGGCAAGTTACAAGAGTAAAAAACAAGGCTATCAGAAAGGTTTTGGGTGGCAACTATATGTCTAAAAAAGCAACAGTGCAGCAGGCTGATGAGTTAGACCCATGTAGCCCAGCTCCAGAGACCAGATCATGATTTTTAAGTACAATTTTGGGTGTCTTTGGGGATAAAAAAAGATTTATTGAAAAAAAGTGTTGGACAATATGTTTGGTTTGCTTTGTTTGTTAGCAGTAGTGTTAAAACCATTCTCTTCAATCTCACTAGGTCACATGAAGTCACATGCCCAAGAATTGTTGTTAATTTCACTTAACAAGAATAGGATGCTATCTATTTTCAATAGTGTTTTACCTGTATTCATCTTGACAGTTCACATTTTAATGCTATTTTCTATCCATCTAAACTTCAGAAACATTATGCACAATAAAATTATTTTCTTTAAACCCAGCTTTCCTTTCTCCTAGACTACTTTGTTTGTCCCAGGCCACAGTTGCTCTGTAACCAATACCTGCCAAGCATGGACAGAGTACCAAGCTCTATGCTAAGTTGTGAGAAAATGATGATATGGACAAGAACCAATACAAACAATATGTTATTCAACCAATAGACACCAAGAATAATGGAATCTGTAGAGAAATGTAGAAGACTATGTAATCCCATAAGTGGCAATTAGTCTTGATGGGGTCTTTCTGGGGGAAATCAATACTTGGATTCAAACCTAATGCTACTTTTCCTCCATGGATGATTTCCCCTTTATTTCATGATGTTGGTTTTACCTAGATACATAAATGCTTAGAATAAAGACCTTCTTCTGTAGTTGCAGCTAAATAAAGCCAAATAACTAATGTCTAATAAATGAAATGGGTGGCATGTGTGGAACTTCTTAGTTATAGAAGGGGACATAATGTCCGATGTTGTTTCCTTCCTGCATGCATGGTGAAAGCACACCCTGAGTGGTAGAAAGAAAATGCTCCAGGAGCAGAGGTGTGACCTTCTCTGGGATACTGAGAGCAGGGCAGCCACACAAACTTAGAGGAGACAAAAATCCATCTTGTTTTCATCATCATTTAATTGGTTCTCTGAGACACACAGGTGGACATACACAGGTGGACATACATCTTCACAGACTCTTGAGGAACAAGGCTAAGGAAGTCAGCCAGGACAAGGGAAACAGCAACGCAGACAAATGGACAGTCACAAAACCTTTTTTGAAGGACATCCATTGTTCCTATGATTGAAGTGGAAATAAAATGGTGAATTTGTCAAGATGAAGCTACAAAAACATTACAATAGGTTGGGATGGAAGGGCCACCAGTCTGTCCATGTCCCAGGTGGTCCTCCAAGCTTGGGCACCTGATTCATTTTGAACAATAGGAAAGTACAAGACACAGTGTTTCCAAAGCCTTGAAAAGTGCTTCAACTCTCATTTTGCTCTTCTGAGCCTAAAGACTACTATGCTTGGATGAATCTAGGTTAGCCTAGTGGAAGATGAATAAGCCTGGGCTAGCCTACTGAAGGGTGATAAACCATGTGGAACAAAATTATATTATCTCCTTAAACCAACCAATGGCCAGATGTAAAATGGATTCCTTTGAAATTATCTTTTGCTACTCCTAAAAGGAAGACTCAGTCCTTACTTTAGCTAATTTCGTTTTGTTCTTCTGACCTGTGCTTTGGAAGATATTTTACTTCCCCATCTAATCTCAAGTTCTAAGGACAGAGCCCTGCCAGTAATCATTGTGTGACTGGAGCCAAGGCTGCTCTTAAAGCAGTAATGACTTCCTCCTTAGGCACTAGTGACTGCCCCAGAGCCAGCAGGACCCAGCAGAACCAGATCTGAGATACTGACCAACCTGACAATAGTGAACAAAGGCGCTTGATGAGACATACTTCCTGCCCCATCCTAGTTTTTCTCCCTAGAAATCCTACATCCATACCTAATGGGCAAAGATGTGGCTTAGGACACTAGTCCTCATTGTCTATATACATGTTATGGGTATCCAAGGAAGCCCTGAGTGAGTGCATAAGGACTACATGAATGCCTGAGTGACTGTATTGTTGACACAGACATAAATATGTCAGCGATCCCAATGGGAATTGGCAGAGCCTTCCTGTTGGGGAGGCTCAGAGGCATGGCAAAGCCTTTTCTTACAGAACGGAACACTAAGTTTTATGAATATGATTGTTCTCTTCCCTAAAGAAAGTACTAAATTGACACCCATCCTTCATGTAATCAACACACTGTGTGTGTGTGTGTGTGTGTGTGTGTGTGTGTGTGTGTGTGTGTACCCATGAACACACAGAGAGAGACCAGAGGAAGACACTGGCTGTCTTTCTCTGTCTCACTCTGTCTTATTTTCTCACAGAGCTGAAGCTCACTGTTTTTGCTGGGCTGGCTAGTCCTGCGATCTGTCTCTCTCTCCCTCCACCCCAATTTTGGGAGATATGGGATGCATGCGGCTATATCTGTATTTTTATGTGGGTGCTGAGATTCAAGCTCAGGCCATCACTTTTGCATAGTGAGTGCTCTTACCCCCTCCCCAGCCCTCCAGCAGTACATTTCTCAAAGACTTTTTCTCACACTTGAGTAAAGCTTCTGAGGCTCCCCTGGATCTGCAGAGTTGGTGTCAACTTTGGGACTGGTCTAATGTGCAGTGTGACAATAAGCCTACTCTCCTTTAGAAAGTTAATCCCATGAAGCTCTCTCCAGCAATAAACAAGGCAGCTGCTATGATTAGAGCAGAATTATTTTTCACAGAAAAACAAAATCTGGCTCAGTAAGTTCTCACAAGAAAAACAACAGCAACACAATTCTTCAATTCTTTCTCTTTTTTAATTTAAACATTTATTTATTAATTCAAGTGCATCTCCATCACAGCCCCCTCCCTCCACTCCTCCCAGTTCTACCCACCCAACCCACTCTCCTCCAATGTGGGGGACCCCCACACATCAGCCCCCCTCAGTTCAGCAGTCACATGAGGGCTAAGAGCTTCCTTCTGCACTGGGGGCTTACTTGGTGGATCTACTAGAGTGAAGGGTCCCACTAGCAGGTAGCAAAGTCCTGCTCCTCCCCTGGGTCTCTTGGTTGTAAGATAGCCATCTGGTACTATATGGTTAAAATCCAGGTGTAAGCAAATATATGCCGTGTGTATCTTCTGGGTCTGGGTTAGCTCACTCAGGATGAGCTTTTCTAGTTCCATCTATTT
Organism: Lophiomys imhausi; assembly: GCA_907164525.1. Taxonomy (NCBI): domain Eukaryota; kingdom Metazoa; phylum Chordata; class Mammalia; order Rodentia; family Muridae; genus Lophiomys; species Lophiomys imhausi. Next base: position 2,885,503 of record CAJQZJ010032401.1, read on the forward strand.
GGTTACAAATTGCATGATTTCCTTGTTTCTGATAGCTGAGTACTACTCCATTGTGTGTGTGTGTGTGTGTGTGTGTGTGTGTGTGTGTGTGTGTGTGT
>CAJQZJ010032401.1:2885610-2904415 GCA_907164525.1 Lophiomys imhausi
TGTGTGTGTGTGTGTGTGTGTGTGTGTGTGTGTGTGTGTGTGTGTGTATATATCACAGTTTTTTTTTAAATCCATTCTTCTGTTGAGGGACATCTGGGTTGTTTCCAGTTTCTAGCTATTACAAACTTTAATAATGAGAGAAACTATATTTTTAAGGATATGGAGTCTAATATTATGCAATTTACACTCATGACTATAGAAATGCATTTTAAAAATTAGTTGATGTTTGAGAATATATACATATCTTCTATGGAAAAACATCATGATTTTTTTTTTCAGTGCTGGAGCAGAACCCCAGGCCTTGTTGCATTCTAGACAAGTTCTGTACCACTGAGCTGCATGTTCCCCAGCCCCCACCCCTTGTCACAGTTTCAGTAACGGAAATAAGACCAAGTACCAGAAGGCTGTCTCTGACAGAGCTCCTGGCCTCACAAAATACAAATAGATTTGAAACTTACAAAGTTTTCGCTCATAGCCAACATTTATTCTAAGTTTATACATATGAAAACATCTGTAATGTCTACAAAATCCCCAGGTGTTTGAAACCATTAATAAATGAAAATGTTTGCAGAATTTCATGCCCTGGGGCAGGACATAAAATTTATGCTTATTTTAAAAAACTGAAGAATTTATTTATAAGTAAGGCATATATTCTGAAAATAAAGGAATATGCATATTCATGAATTGTAGAACAAATCAGAATTTGTGATTTTGAACTACACCATTCAAATAACGTTTGAGTTTTATCACATGTTGTTAAATTGTTTATCTTGTTGCTTTGAGATTAATGAATATTTTTTGACCCAAAAAAATTCAAATGCTATGTTTTTGTTGTAGTTTGTCAAAATAGCATTTCTGAAATGTCTCTGTCCCCTTCCAGGCTAAATACCCAAATACTATTGTGTACACACATAAACCACACTAAATATTTGTGTCCTACAACATTTTCTTCAGGACAATTATCTCTGAGTGACATTTTAAAGAGATTTTTTTTTTACATTTAAATGTTATATATTTGGGTTTGAATCCTACCATGTGTATAATATACATATCTTTTATATATTCAAAGAAATATTTTACTATATTGTCTAATTATCAAAATTATGCACAGCCTAGGATCCTATAGGATGAATTGTGTATCTCAACTAAGTTAACCTATTTTGATTAAAAATCCTAATATTTTTACATGCATTTAATTTAAAACAACCTCAAATGAAACATGTCTTCCCCAATGAAAGGTTAAATGTTTATTTACATATTTTATCTCAGTGGTTTAACCACACATTTAGCTAAATGATAAGTAGATATCCATTGAGGAATTAAATTTTGCTACAGGGTGGTCTTGATATGAGTCACAGCCAGGAAACTAATGCTTAATTTCCAAAACACCTAGAGCATACAAAGGGAATTAACTTGATAGCTGTGTGGGCTTCAGTTTCCAGAGCTTATCATGTCTTCCATATTTTAGTAATTGTCTCTATAGTTAAGGTTTTATATTTTCTCACATTGTATATGTAGGACTGAGATACAAATTGAGTTCACTTAATTGATGTAATCATTAATTACTGAATCATCTCAATTTCAATCATTCTGTTTATGAGGTGATTTCATGATGTAGACTGTTTTTCATTATTTTATAATTAAAAGCCACTTCTGTATACCCTCTGGTCCCATTAGCTCACCCTTCTGATTGCATCAAATGAAGGAAAATGGTATTATAAAATTACAGCACCGTGGCTAGTTCAGGCATCATAGGCAACTGACGTTGCTACAGAGAAACTTCACACGTGTGCTATAAATCCATGGTTTAAATCACCATCCCTAAACCTGGCTTCTTTGTTTCAGTTAGTGTGAGTTGACAAGACACTGGTTTAAGAAACACGGCCTCCGGTCACTCTATGAAGCTCATAGTCTTACAGAAGGTGTCATGTGTTTATTCACACCCAATCAGCGTGCACAGCAAGTCAGTCCAGCGGGGGCATCAGCAGAGCATTGGAGACTCAAAAATGTGTAAGAGGTAGAGCTGGATGGGCCAGGGAGGTTGGGGTAGTAGAGATAAATGTCAGGACACGGCATGTGCAGCTGCACCATGATTCAGTCCTGTGTACCAACTGAGGGACACAGCACTCAAGCTCGCAAGCATGCATGCAATCTGTCAGACCGGTCATGTAGGTATCATCTGCTAGCAGGCCCTGCTGTTCCTAGGGATTTTATATGCAGCAATGGTTTTGGGGGTTTTTTTTGGGGGGGTTGTTTTTCCTGTGTTTGAATTCAATATAAATGGAATAGAATTAAAACTATCAGTGAAAGAATTACAATTGCAGTTTATGTGAATTAAATGGCAATCTTTTACATTAAGTGTAATAGTCACTTTAAGAGAAAGTAGTGTATGGATGAAGCTTGAACACAGTGAAACTAGGGGATCAGTGTGCTGTTTGGGCAAATCTGTAAATGATAAATTTGAAAATAAGTCTTGCTCCCATGCCTTACTTCCCTCTCTGAGTTCCATTTTTATGAAATTGGTATGTTTATCCCTAAACCCAAGCAGGCCACATTTCCATTACTGATGTAGCCAACATGTCCTTGAAATGCTCTAGTTCTTTACAGCTTCTATGCCATTGCTTTGTTTAAAAATGTGCACAACTTGTCCCCTGCCTTAGAGGTGGAGGCTTGGGTGCCTTCAAGACTCAGCTTCAGCCAAAATCCACCACCAAGACCGAGGGAGGCATTGCTGCTGGTGGTGTAACAGAGGTCAATACTGCTTTAGGAGAGGTATGGGAGACTGCCCTCACCCACAAAGGCATATGTGAAATTGCCAAAGCCATAGACAAGCGTCAAGCCCATCTCTATGTGCTTGCTTTCAGTTGTGGTGGGGTTATGTATGTCAAGTTAGTTTAGGTACTTACTCTATGTTGAGCACCAAATCAACCTTATTAAGGTTGATGACAAAAAGAAACTAGGAGAATTGGTAGGCCTCAAAAATCGGTTGAGAGGGGAAGCCATATAAAATAGTTGGGTTGGGTTGTATGGAGTCTAAGGACCATGACAAAGAATCTCAGGCCAGAGGTGTCATCGAAGAGTACTTTAAATGCAAGAAATGAATAAATAAAATTATTTGGGTTCATAAAAATAAATGTGCCTGTTTATCCTCAGTCTTTAGCTCTCACAAATGGACAACCAATATTTGTAACTTCTCTACTGTAAATATTCTATTTCAGAACATTTCAAACATAAATGTGGAACAAGGAACAGACATGTCAGTGAAGAGATGATAGATGCTCTTATTTTCCTATGGAATTTGAATTTTATTTGGAATAAAATCCACTGAAGTATTTGAAGGAGTCATATGAAATGGTTTGTAGTATAAAAAAATTAGTTGTCATGGACATAGTGGAGTAGAGTTGAGAAAAATAAACTATAAGCATGGAGAATGCAAGAAGTGGTAGAGCTATTAAGAAAGGATAATCCAAGCTGGGCAATTGTGGAGCACGTCTTTAATCCCAGCACTCAGGAGGCAGAGGCAGGTGGATCTCTGTGAGTTCAAGGGCAGCCTGGTCTACAGAGTAAGTTCAGGATAGCCAAGGCTGTTACATAGAGAAACCCTGCCTTGAGCAACCAAAAAGAAAAAAAAGGATAATCCAAGTTGGGGACAGCTCAGCCATACAAGGCCAGCTAACTAAGCACAGGGATATAGATTTGGTCTCCAGATTGCCCATAAAATGCCAGTGATGGTGGCAGGAGCTTGTAGTCCAAGAACTGGGGAGGTAGGAATAGATGCACCCATGGAGCTCCAAGGCCACTCAGCCCAGCTTAATTGGCAAGCCCTGGGTCATAATGAGGGAGCCTGTTTCAAAAGAGCCAAGTGGACAGCAGTCCTGAAGAATGGCACTGGAAGTTGATCTCTGGTCTACACACTTGGACACACATGTGCATCACTTCTGCACACATGTTCATTTGTACACACGTGAGAACATACATGTAATAAATAGGTTATCATGCAGCTGTTGAAACCTCTGCATGAAAGTGCAAAGGAATTCTCTTCAGTGAGTGAATAAGTATAACAGCAAATCTCTTAAAAAATCTTACCATCGCAAAAGCAGAAGTGGTCATATGCTTTGTTTCCTGATATAACAGGAATCACTGGTGAAGTGACCTTTCAAAAATTCAAATCAAGGGTCAAGACAAGATGGCTCAGGCAGTAAAGGTATTTGTTGCTAAGCCTGACAACCTGAGTTTGATCAGGACATACACCATAGAAGGAGAGACCTGATACCCAAAACTTGTCGTCTGAACCCTACATGCATGCAAACACACAGACATCAAACATGCACACACACACACACACACACACACACACTTTTTTTTTTTTTAAAGAAAATGAACACAGCTCCTAAGTTTCTGGACTGATGATTAGATTACATGGATTCCCCAGTGTTAGGGTGGAAGTCAAGGAATAACTTAAGGGAGACGGTCCCCTCCTTCCACCATGTATGGCATGGGTATCAAACTCGGGTTGCCGGGGATAGCAACAGGTGCCTTTACCTGCTGAGCCCCATCATGGTCCCTTCTGAATCTAACTAAAAAAAAAAAAAAAAAAAAATTCTATCAGTCCTGTAAGAAAACAGGAAAATAGGAGCTATTGATCTAATAATGAAAAAAATCAAATTAATATAAGAATTGTCCAAGAAGTTCCACATATAAGAGAATTAGCACATAGTATCTTAAAATTGTTATCTTGACTATATTTCTCATATGATAAGGGTGTTTACAAATATAGAAGACATATTCATCAGAAAGATATTATAAATTGATTCCAGTCAAACTTCTGGAAGTAAAAATACAAGCTTGATATTTTTTTAAGGTGAGGGCCAGGATAAACCACCCAGTTGTTTACATACTGCAGAATCAATGGCTTGCAAACAAAAACTCATAGAATTTTCTAAACAGAGTGAGGGCTACAGAAGGCATAATAGGATTGAATGTCTTAAAACTACTGACAAAGGGCACCTGTGAGAAAAAACCAGAGGAAAGAAATTGCATATGTGAAATAAGAAAGCAACTTCTAGATGAGCAAATACAATTAAGAAGATGTGGAAAGGAAGACAGGAGAGGGTCTTCCAGGTGCCCAGGCGCTCCTCAACTGACATACTAGTAAACTCTACTAGGAACTGTGACAAGAAAAGAATGAACTCAGTGAGGAGCCTGGGCTCTAGCTTATGCTGTAGAATTAGCACACAAGACACAGAAATCATTTTTGCAGTTGTGTATTTTATAGGTTCAAGAATGTAGAAGATATGTAGAAAGTCAAAAGTACATTCCATGCACCTGACCTGGAAAACACCTCAGCCAAGCCACATGGAGTGCCACACAGAATTAATTGGCTGTTTTCCCCAGGAGATCTCACGCCTGCCCACTGTGACTCACTGTTGCTACTGGGCATCCTGAGGGTCATGCTACCCCATAACCTCGGGGGAAGATGAATATCAATAATTGAAAGGAAAGATATGAGTATCCATTTCATGGCACTGCAAAGTCCAACACACCTATGTCTGGGCCTGTCTAAGAGAGAAGAAAGCAGATACGGACAACAACTTAACCTAAAACTCCAGACCCAGTGAAAAGTTCCTCACAACTAACAGGAAAATAAAAGCAATTTTCCCATATAAAAGATGAACGTAAGATCATCACCTTTAGACTCTTACTACAAGAACTATGGCCACATGCCTTCAAACAGCAGGAAAACCACACCAAGTAGGAATCGAGATGTACTGTAAGAACATAGGAAAGTATTAATATTAACTTCACAAAAGATTAATGTAACTTAATAGACTATAGTGGCAAACATAAAAAAAATTATTCATATTTTAAAATAGTTCCAAAAGATACATATGTTTCAAAAGAAAATCATAATCACATCTTATATCATGTGAAGTATATGCACAGAGGTTGGTGATGGTGTGAAAGCTGACCTTTGGGATCCATAGACTCTGAGTTCATGGGTTCTGCATCTGGAGACTCAACCAATTGCAGATCCAAGACATTGCAAAGTAATTGTATCTGTGCTGAATATGTCCTTATTCCATAAATAACATAGTGTAACAACTACCCACACAGCCTTAGAGCTATGTCAGCAATTTACAAGTGAGTGGAAGTATATGGACCAATGTGTACAAGCCATATGCAAATGAGGTACCATTCTATAAAATTTAGGTATGTGCAGTTCTGGTTTCTGCAAGAGTTCTGGAACCCAGCCCTCCACAGATTACCAAGGGCACCTGTTTGTCCTTTTTAGATTCTATTATGGAGTAGTGTCATAGCAACTGAAGACACAATGTGATAAGTTAAGCCCTAAAATAAGTCAGTGACAGAGACCAATGAACATAATAAAAATATTTAATAATCTAAAATATTAAAAACATAAAGGGAAAAATAGATAAGACAAAAAGAAACCAAAGAGTAAAGATGAGAGTTTCTGAACCCACTGTCTTGATGGCAACTTTAAATAGAAAGGATTTGGCCATCTCAACTGAGAATCATAGGTTGCCACACTGGAAAAAAATACACAAAACCAAACCCTACACAGCTTGCAGAAAGTTTATAATAAGTTCACAAAAATAGGTTAAAAGTAAAAGAATGAAAAAGACGCTTCATGCTAATGGCAAACAAGAGCGATTCTGACTGGGATAAAGGAGGCATTTCATAATGGTGAAAGTGTCCATTCCAGACATAAATCACAAACATTTGTGCAAATAAGCACAGAGTTTTAAACGATACCAAACAAAACTTGGTAGGATCTGCAAGCAGGAGCAGGGAACTCCATACTTTAGTGGTCAGTATGGCTCCTGTAAGAATTGATAAAACAAATAAGATCAATAAGAAAAGAGAAGATTCAAACATGATCTACCAAGCTGGCATAACTGGTGTTAGTACACACGTCTCCTCAAGAGAACACATATTCGGTTCGGTTGTACACAGAATGTTTACCAAGATAGAACATTTTCCTGCCCAGGGAAAAGACTCAAACATTTGCAAATTCAGTTTGTCTTGTATATACTCTGACTACAATGAGATCAAGTTAGAACCAGTTCTTCAGAGAAAAAAAAAAACATCCTAAGTATTTGGAAATTAAATCATACAGTTTTCAGTAACTTACATTTCAAAGAGCTTGGGCAGTGGCTAGGGCAGGGAGGAGAAGTTAGAAAATATTTTGAATGAAATGGAAAAGAAATGCTATTATTTCAAAATCAGTGGATGTGGCCAAAGCAGTAATAATGGCTAAATTATAAAATTTTCTACAGGCCAGAGGCCAAAGAAAGAGGGACAGACACCCTATCTCCTCTGAGCTTGATGTTCCTGTCTCCATCATGTACTTGGGACTGTATCTTAAGTTATGCAAAGAATTGCTTCTTCCAAAGGTTTTTTTTCTCATTTTTATTAGCTCTCTGAGAGTTCATGCAATGTGCTTTGATCATATTCATCCCTCTCCCCCAACTCCTCCCATATTCACTCTTGTTCCCTGCTCACCCAACTTTGTGCCCTCTTTTTTTTTTTAAACTCATCAAGTCCAATGTATGCTGTATGCTGTCCATATATCCTGGGCTGTGTGGCCTTCCACTGTACTATGGTCAACTCTAAAAAAAAGCTCCCTTTCTCTCTCCCCATCTCTCCTCTCCCCTCCACCCCCACCTCTCTCTGCCTGTCTCTTTGCAGCTGTCATTTGCCAATAGCTCCTTAGCTAGACTGGGACTTTGTGTCCACCTCTCCTCTCTATGCTGGGTTTATGTCTGGCTTGATCTTGAGCAGGTTTTGTGCATGCTGTCACAACTTCTGTGAGTTCATATGTGCAATTGCCCTTCTGCCTGAAAAGCATTGTTTCCTTGTAGTCATTCACCATCTCCGACTCTTACAGTCTTTCCTCTCCCTGTTCTGGATTGATCCCTGAGCCTTGGAAGTTAGAAGTACTATATTGATGCCCCATTTGAGAATGAACATTCCATAGTTCCTTATTCTCTGCACCTTTACCAGTTGTGAATCTCTGTTATTCACCATCTACTGCAAATAGAAGCTTCTCTGGTGAAGATTAAGAGATTCATTAATGTATAGGTATAACAATAAGTCATTATGAATAAGTTTAACACTATATCTCTTTAGTAGAATTATAATAGCAGGTTCTCCTCTGGCGTCTATATGACCTTTCTAGCTACAGATTATTACTCTTATTATACTGGTGCCAGTTATGGGTTTATCTTGTGTATTGGGACTCACGTCCAGTCATAAAGTGTTTGGTTACTTCCCAATGTTTGTGTCACTATTGTACCAGTGTGCAAGTCTTGCTATGCCACTCATTATTGTCGCTCTCAGTTTTCTCATTTAAGTGAATGATGTTTAGTTTTCTCCTACAGTAGTATGGATAGCAATTTCCCACCTAGGAAAGCTAGCCAATAGGGATGATACTTCCAGGTGAGTACTAGCTTGATTTCTTTGTGGTTTATGATACAAGTGTATGGCATCTTCAGCAACAGGGTCTTACAGTAAAGTTTTGGTGGGTAACCAGGAACACTGCAATACACTGAATACACTGTGATGTTTGGAGACATCTACGAGATCTCACTGGCCAATTACTATAAAAGATGTAACCCACTCCTGACACTGGACATTTTGTTAGCCTATGGTATATAGTAGGAGCATTATCACCACATTATAGGCTACCATCATATCAATTCTTTTTATTGTTGCCTATGCATATGTTTTAGGGAGCTTCTACAGTAATAGGTTTCCATATGACTTCTTCAAAAGATTTTAGTGGTGTCTATTCCTCCTTGTATTCCCTTATTGGCTCTACCTGTCTACCCCCAATCCTAGTTCAGCCTTTTCTATTCTGTTTTTCCCCTTAACCCTTTAGACAACTGAGTGAGTGTTCCTTCCTCCCTTGAAAGTTCTCACACCATGACCCTTTAATAATTTTCTGACACCTGTGGTATTCCAAAATGAAACACACATAGCTGAAGATTCAAAGCTAGCATCCACAGATGAAAAAGAATGTTCAGCATTTGTCTTTCTAGGTCTGGGTTACCTCACTCAGAACGATTGTTTCCCAGCCCATCCATTTACCTGCAAACTTCCTGATTTCTTTTTTCTTTTTTCTTTTTTTAAATACTTTATTTTTTTTTCTTCAAGTTACATCTCAGTAACAAACCCCTCCCTATTCCCCCTTCCTATCCTGCCCTTCCACCCTCTTCCCCCCAGAAGTTTCCCCTTTCAGTCCAACAGATGGTTCCTTCTCTTATAACAGTATTATACAAAACAACAGATATAAATATGCCACATTTATGAGAGTTAAATGGCCCAGTATACCTTCCCAATGTCACTGGAGACAGAAACAGGCAGATCCCAGAGCTCAGGGTCAGCCTGATGCAGGGCAAACTCTAAATAGAGAAAGACTTCGATCCAGGAGTGGTGGAACACATCTTTGATCCCTTCAGATGGGAAACACAGGTCCCTGATCCCAATAATTAGAGTTCAGAGACACACACATGGGATTTGGAGGGACCTAGGTTTGGAGGCTACTTACAAAAGGCCTTCTCGATGCAGGCAGATTGTCCTTTGGGATCTCAAAATATATACACTAGAGCTGGTTTAGCTCCAAGGTGACAGAATGATTTCTTCTTTAACCCGGATTGAAAGATAACGCTTTGTATGTTGTCAGAAGGCCAAATTTGCTTCAGGAGAAGTACTACCTAGCCCCCCCCAACCCCACCCCCCAAAAAAAAGAGGGCAATTGTCCTAGGGTTGGGATTGGGGCAGGGCTCTGTTCTTATCGTTCCAGGAGAATCGAAGCGTCCATTAGGGGAGCCCGGGGACGGCTGGACAGCGGAAACCTCAGCAGAGAGCAGAATCAGGCACCAAGGAGGACGAGTGACCCAGTTGATTCTGCCTGGCAGACTTCCTCAATAGCTGTCTCCATCGGGGGCCTGCAACCATCACAGCAATCCAGTGTCACTGGGACCGTTCAGCTCTACACAATGCCCCGGCAGGAACCTCAGTGAAGCCTGCAAGATCAGCTTCTGCCTACAAACCCCTTAGGTCATCTGATTTCTTTTTTCTTAAGAGCTCAATAATATTCCATTGTGTAAGTATACCATATTTTCATTATTCGTGTGTCAACTGATTTATCAGCTATACATCTTATAGAGAGGAAGTAGCTAGAATATATAAAGAACTAAAAAAAAAAAAAATTTTTAAACCACTCAAAGGATTTTGAAGCCCAGTCAATACCCATGAAATTCACCTACTTGGAAATAGCATTTTCACAAAAGATTAAGACATAGTTATCAGGGTGGACACTAACTTAAGTAACTTAACACTTTACACTGACTTAATGTAAGAAGTAGAAATCTGGATATAAGCAGACACATTCAGAAGCGAGACACAAGGGTCTCGCTACCTGCAAACCAGGGAAAGGAATAATGCTAGCAACGAGGAGCTAGGCCAGAAGTCCAGGTAGTTAGAAGGAACCAATCCTGGCCATCAGATCAATAAGAGATTTCTAGCCACAGAACTGAGAGACAGTAAATTTCTGTTGTTTTAAAATCCTAGTATGTGGGGTTGGTTATGGCAACATGAAGGAAGGCATTCTTCTGGTAAGAGTTAAATGGCTAATCTCCATCCTTCTGCCAGGATTCCCATAATCCATTTCACCCCACTGGAGTGGTCAGTACTGACTAGTGGACAGAATCTGTCTCCACAGCTCCCAGCTTTCCCCTGCCTCCCCATCACTAAGATGCAGGGCATTCCAGCCATGAGTCCCTTTACTCCCATTTATGCTTTTCCAGTTCTCTAATATTCATTTGCTCAATTCCATGTTTTTAATTCACTCTGTCAAAGTAGCCAGAAGTTTACTTCTGAGAAGAAAGCTGACTAGAGCAGGGCTTATAGCTCAGTGGTAGAGTGCTTGCCTACCCTTGGGGAGGTGTCTCATTAAGGGTAGGAACTTCAAAGACCCTATACAGTCTGGAGCCTGGTTACCTCATGATGTCACCATTCTTGTCATTTTCTGTCATTCACTCATGCCCACTCCTGAGGGCTGAGGGTCTTTGCTAATCCTTGGACGTACCAAGCTTGTTGACTTCGTCCAGTTTGCTTTCCTGTTCCTTATGCCCTGCACATACATGGCTCACTGCCCTGATCTTCCTAATGGTCATGCCTTCCAAGACCTGGGCCTTCCTCTTTACCTCTTTCCTCTCTGTCACTCATGGCCATCTGATACAATCTATATCTAGATCTCATCTGCCTTCCCCATCACAGGAAGTTCCATCAAAGTTTTAAACATTTGTGTCTCCAGTGTCCAGAGCAGAGTTTGGCACACAAATACTGATTTAAATATTTGGGGTGGGGGGTGCACTCGTACATGTGCCAATGGATTTCATGGTGCATATGTGAATACCAGAGGACAAGTTGAAGGAGTTTGTTTTCTCCTTCCATCATTCAGGTCTTGGGGATCAAACTCAAATTATCAAGCTTGGGGCAAATACCTTTATCTACAAAGCTATCTTGCTGGCCCAGGTACTAACTTTAAAAAGGAAGGTTGAATAACTAGAGATAAATCCAACCAGCTACTCTGCCATTGTGCCAGCTGTTCTCCCTGAACTATAACCAGTCTATAATTGTTAGATGATATATGGTCTTACTGTCCCTCTGTGGAGTCACACTGTATTCTGCCATTTAATTTGAAATCACAAAATCTAAAATTCTTCACAATGGCTGTACACTCAAAATGTCTGTTCCCTCTGTTGACGACAAGAAAAGATTTTTTTTTAACTCATTCAAAATCTTCAGAAAGTATCAACCCAAGTGAGCTGGCCAGTAGGAAACATTTATTGAGAGTTGGTCACAGTAACATAAGTCCAAATTGGACTCAGCTGGGGTGATCAAAAAGAGAACAGTCTAATTCCTGGATCTGGTACTTACAGCTCATTCACACATGATAAAGTTTCTTATGGTTACCAACAATGCATGGATGAAAATAAATGCAGTATGTACGTGCTTCTTAAACAAGGTATAATGACTAGAAAATGATCCTTCTGATTTTGTCCAGGTGTGCAAATGGCTCTGCTCTCTTGTTGCAACCTCCAAGGAGGCTTTCTTAGGAAATACCCCAATGTTGATCCTTGATTCCTAAGAAATTAGACGGTTGATATGCTGTGGGTAAAGTTCTTAATTTGCCTTGGGGGGGGGAGGAATCAGAAGTTAGTCCACCTGTGAAACACAAGTCAGTGACTATTTAGAAATTCTATCAGTGATACAAGGAATAAGCTCAGTGTACCATAAGGGACCTGATTACTTGCCTTTCATGGTGAATTGTGCACAGATAACTTCCAGTTGCATGTGTCAAGGTAGAACAAGTGATCTAGGTCAGTTGGTAGGGTGTTTGCTTTGCATTATAAAGACTTGGGATTTATTTTTACTTTTATTTATTCTTCTCTCATATAATGCATCCTGACTGCAGCTTCCTCACCCTCCACTCCCTCCACTTCCCCCTTCCTCCTCCAAGACCCTCCCCCTCTTCCTCCCACTCTCCACCCCTGTGCCCCTAGAAACAAGCAGGCACATCAAAGCTAGGCTAGGCAATCCAATAAGGAGGAAAAGGGTTCCAAGAGCAGGAAAAAGAGTCAGAAAAACCCCCTCACTTCCACAGTCAGGAGTCCCCCCAAAACACCAAGTCAACACACATGACGTATATGCAGAAGACCAAGTGTAGACCCATACAGGCTCTGTGATTGCCACTTCAGTCTTTGTGAACTTTCATGAGCCCTGCTAAGTTGGTTCCTCAGAAGATGCTCTCCTGGTTTCCTTGACCCCTCTGATTCCCACAATTCCTCCTTGGCTCGCTGGGTTCCTTGAACTGCCAAGCTCTGAGGGGAGGGACCCAGTGGAGACCTTCAACCTGGGCTTTCTCTTTACCTGGTGTTTGGTTGTGGGTCTCCAGATCTGCTCCCACCTGCTGCCTGAGACAGCCTCTCTGATGATGGCTGGAGTAGCCACTGATCTATGAGTTCAGCAGAGCATCATTAGGAAACAGTTCATTGATTGTGTTTGTTTGTTGGCCAGCCATGTTTGTTCAGCCCTGGGTCTCGGTGAATCCTGGGATTTTATTCTGATCATTGCCTCAAGCAAGCAGTCTTTGATGGCCCTTCTGGTTTGTAACCCTAATGTTAGGGGGGTGGGTGCAAAAGGATCAGCAGTTCAAGGCCATCCTTAAAGTATAAGGCCAGGCTGAGATGTCTGAGCCTTTGTCCCAAGAAGAAAAGAAGGAAATAAGCTTGTCTTCTTTAGATCATGTATAACTGCTCTGCATCTTGACATTTAGGATCATAGCTTATAACAGAAGCATAGTTTTGTAAAAACAAAACAAAACATAACAAAAAACCCAGTATTAATTTGCTTCAGGTGGCCCTATTAACATGAATTTATCACTTAAGAATGGGAGTTTGAACGACTGAGATATGATTTTAGAAGAATCTTCATTTTAGGAAAAGACATTAAACTAGAATTTAGGAATAAAACCTTAAACACATTGTAGATGGGTTCTGGGATCCAGAATACATGGGATTGTGCCAGTGGCTTGATCTTTATAGAATTCATCTCGGGAACTACTGAAGTGAGAACTTTCTAAAGTGTTAAAGTCCCTTAGCGTGATTTACTTGATAATCAAAGGCTGTTAAGCAGGAAGAATGTTAGATAAATCCATGGGAACCAGGGTAAGTTTCACAATAACTTGTACACAGTTGTATATAACAGTCTCCAGAAGGAAAATTAAGTTTGCCTCCAGGACATTTGCTTTATCTGAGGACTAGGCCAACCATCACAATAGGCTTTAGGTTTGTTCTAACAGGTCACTTGTGTTGCTTAAAAACTCTAACTTCACACACAAAATGTAATTCAGAGTCCAGGGACTGAAAGGGACAAGGCTCACCAAGCCTCTGATACCACTTGAAAAGCAATTAGTTACCAGCCTTAATCATGACCAACTTTCACGGGAGCCTGGTGAAATCTGTGTCCAAATATGGTGAACATTCCTCTATTGCCAAAATGGGAAAAACAGCCTTATCCCCGCATCAAAAGTCATCCACCAGGAAATCAGCTTCCCTGTTAAGTTCCCAAATAGACAAAAAGCATGTTTTGTGTGCAGCTCCTGGGAGGCTTGTTCCAGTGCAGACTAGCAGGGCTCCAGTAAATGTGAAATCATAGCTCTTGATAATGTCTAGAAACATCTTTCTAGAAACGCTCTAGGCAGAACTTGTCCAGTTAGGGGAAAGGTACGTTTATTTGTACATATGGAGCAATGTGGAGTTTGTGTTTTTGCACTTTACTCATTGGAGACTCAATTCTCCCTCCTCTGTATTTGCATACCAGAAAGTTTGTGCAGGAAGGTGTGTGCATGCATGTACTTTATAAGTGCACTGGGAACAGCTAGATTGAGATTTCTACAGGTGTCACCCAAACGAGTTAGTCCGGGTTACAGGTTGCCCCTCTAGGCTATCTTGCCTAAATCCAGCCTGCCTGAAGAAGGACTCAGGTTCAGCCTGCTGAGTGATACCCAATCCCAGTAAGCACCCGTGTCTCTGTGCCACTGCAGTAGCTGCACGAACTTCAGCAAGGACCCGTGGGTGGCCCTTTCCAGACTCTCCAAACCACCTCAGCCTACACAAAAACCTGCGGCATCTGGGTTCTCTCATCTGGGACTCTAAATCTCAAGGCTCACTGGAGAACCAGCACCAGCGGCATTTGTCCATGCCAGAGAGGAAAAGGTACCAACAAGCTCCCAGCAGCCTACTCCAGCCCACGGAGTCCATTCCTCCCGGGCTAGGGAATCAGACCCGGACTAGCGTGGGCGAAGCCAGGAAAGATCCCTCCCTTCTCACCTCGCGTGGTCTCCTCTTACTCACATAGTCTGGGAGCCTCAGCCCAGTCGCCTTGAGTGGCAGCAAGGTCCCCCTGGGCACTTTCGCCCCAGGCTGGGCATCGCGGCCAGGCCACCCCCCACCCCGGCACCGTGGTGTTCCAGGTTCCGAGCCTCGGAGGCTTGCTCTGAGGGCTCCCCCGTCCCCCTCCCCCGTCCTCCTTCTTCCCCGCCCCGTCGCAGCCCGAGGCCACCCTGGGCCCCGGCAAGCGCTAGCTCCTGGGTCGCCCCCTCCCCCTCTTCCCCACCCCGGGCGGGGGCGCACGAGCAGTGGTGACGTCAAGGGGCGCGCGGTGGCAGCACCTCCCCGCGCGCTAGTTAAAAAGAAGAAGAAAAGAGGGGACGAAACATGAGAGGCTGTGTGAGAAGCTGCAGCCGCCGGCAGAGGAGACCTCAGCATCCTCGGGAGCCCAGCGCCGGCCCTGCCTCCGCCAGGCCCGCAGCGGTCGCCGCCGTCCTTTCGGTTCCTGCTACTGTCTCACTTAAACAACTCCCATTTAGCAGACAAGCGAAGTTCTGCGACTGTCTTCTCCTCTCCTTCCTCCTCCTTCTCTTCCAACTCCTTCTCCTCCCACTTCCCAGCCGCCGCGGAAAGCCCCTAACCCAACTGACGCTGGCAAGGCTGCGGACCGTGTCATCCGCACTTTATCTCGCTGCTCCCGCTGCCCTAAGGCAAAGTTGCATAGTTCTACATCTTTCTCCCCTCGCCACCTCCCTTTGCCTCAGGAGCGTCCCGCCGCCCCGCAGCACTTCTCCTGGAGCTGCGCCCTAGTGCCCCTGCTGGGCAGTGGCCTTCACCCCCCGCCCCATCCTCCCGCGTCCTGCCCCTGCTGCTCTGGGCAGACGATGCTGAAGATGCTCTCGTTTAAGCTGCTACTGCTGGCCGTGGCTCTGGGCTTCTTTGAAGGAGATGCCAAGTTTGGGGAAAGGAGCGAAGGCAGCGGAGCGAGGAGGAGAAGGTGCCTGAATGGGAACCCCCCGAAGCGCCTGAAAAGGAGAGACAGGCGGATGATGTCCCAACTGGAGCTGTCGAGTGGAGGAGAGATGCTGTGTGGTGGCTTCTACCCACGAGTATCCTGCTGCCTGCAGAGTGACAGCCCTGGACTGGGACGTCTGGAGAACAAGGTAGGCACTCCCCAGCGTCGCAGATGTGGCTTGCTGAGATGCTGATAGCAGCAGGAGGGGTCAAACTCATCTGGGTAGTTCTGATAACTTTTCTAAGATGATTAAGTGTTTGGGGGTCCTTTCTCAGCGGTTGAGCAGATGGCTCTTTCTCCTCTGGAGTCTGTTGTAGGGATGCTGGTCAAACTTGCCGAGAGAGAGAGAGAGAGAGAGAGAGAGAGAGAGAGAGAGAGAGAGAGAGACGTTTTGTGGTACCCGTGTCCTAGGGTAGGTAAAACATTTTAAAAGAATCGGGATTAACAGTGTTTTGGATCAAATGGAACACTTGGTGAGGTGGAACTGTAAATTAGGGTGGTTGTGGTTTCCGGTTTATTTTTCTGGGGTATAAAAGATTTGTTCAGTTTTCTCCACGTGCTCTAACTAGTGAACAGATTGAATTCTAAAGGCTATCTAGGCACCGTTGGTTTATGATCCCAAGCCCAGGCAGAAGGATCTAGCTTACATGACAATGGTTAAACCAGGGAGCTCCTGGTATGTTGAGAACTCTCAGAGGTTTTGCTGGAGCCTCTTACTTGGTGGTTTCTCCGTCTTGCTGTAACATTACAAATCCAGGATTTCACCAGTTCTGCGTTGTCTAGGAGAATCTTGTCTAGAAACTCATTTTTTATGGGGGATGACATACTTGTTTCCTATGAGTTGATTAGCTTAGTCAAGAAGTGTCTGCCCCGTGCAAGACGTCATTGGTCTTGATTCTGCCTCAGATTTTTCACATAGGATACTGTGCTATGTGTTGTCTGTGGGATCCTGTCATTAACCATCAACCATCACTGCACGAGGGAATACACAATCAGGTGTCTCTGCTCCCCCTCTCTTTGCCCATTTTAGGTTTAATTAAGAATTCCCCAGTTACAATCCTGCAGTTGTCAAGCTCTGAGAGCCTCTTGGAAAACTTGGGCTCACTCTTGCTGGCCCAGGCATTAAAAAAAAAAAAAATGCCCAGGCTGAATCTAATTTTTATGCTCAGTTCACGGTAGATTTCACCCTATTATCATGTAAACAGCTCCTTCGAATCAACATATGTGTCTGGGTGGTACCTCTCACTTTGTTTTGTAACAAAAAGCCATATTGCATCATTTAATTTGCTCAAGTCATGCAAATAGGAAAAAAATCAATAGGACAAAAAGGGGTCGACTTAGCCTCCTCCCCACTAAACTGCTGCCCACACACAGCGTCCTGTTGCTTATGGCCAAAGAATAACAACACCACCATTGTATTTGTTAGTTGGTTCACTAATGGGTGAAACTAGAGAACATCATTCTCTTTCAGTCCCCAGCTCTGTCCAAATGTTCATGCCTTTTGAGGGAGCGTTTGTCCAACTCGTTCTATTCCCAGATGAGTGAGAACTGTCTTGCTGCGGGTTTCAGCTGCAGCTCACTCTTTATTCTTACCATATGCAGCAGTAGTCTGAGATGGGGGGAACAGATATTCCGACATTTTATTCACAACAATGTCATTAAGCCCCAGCCTCCTTAATTGAATGAAGCTACAGAAACAGGAGCATCTTAAAGGCTTCTCCAGGGGTCCCCACCCACATCCCTAAAGGGGAAACTCAGAGAAAGGTGTAGAAATAGTTACTTCACCATGAAGTGTCCCTGTGTGTAGTGTATGCTGTGAATATAACAAGGATCCAGAGACCTCCTGCAATACTGACCTCTTCCAGAAACATGTGGAATGCAAAGTCTGTTCTTAACCAACTATAGTAGAGAGAAGGGACACTGGGGCAAGCTGAGGGGAGATTATAATCTTTAAGGAGGTTATATTACAAAAAAATAACCTAAGCAAAATAACTATTTAGGAAAGGTCAGCCATGTTAGCTGTGCATACTTTCTCTAAATTCTTCCAATCTCCACCAAACTCCAACTCATTTAGAAAATGTGTGAACCAAGTTGGATTCAGCAGGGTGTGCTGCTCTCTTGCAAGTGGTTTATAAACAATACTCAGATTGTTCAGGGCAGAGATTTGGTACAGCCATGCCCATGTGTTCTTGACCTATGTTCTCAAATGTAATAGTTTTTAAAACATGTTATTTTTTAATAAACATCAGTGTTCCCTTTTCCCCATAAGCCTTCCTGGATTAGATATTAGGATATTATTTTGTAAATGTGAATAAAAGAGAGGTGATGGCTATTTGAATGAGTCATTGTTGTTGTTTACAAAAAAAAAAAATCCCAGAAAGGGTTTTTACATTTTTTTCAACTTTTCAAGAAAAGTACGACAGTAACTTTTCCTCAGGGAAGAAATTTCTAAGACAAATAGATAGTGAGAAACTACTCAGAAGATTGAGAATGCTCAGCTAAGCATTTAAATCCAGTCACCAGGCTAATGAACTTTCTTTAATGAACTAACCTCTATTTCAATTCCTCAGACTTCATACTATGTTCTTACGTTTGAATTCCTTGTAGGTTTGAGTAACATTATATAATATAATGAGATTGTTAACTATGATAACACATAAGAGATGCCAAAATTTAGCAGGATATGTTGTCTTAGCAAAATTGCTGCAGATCCTAAATACAGCATGCTAAAGGAATCTAATTCTCATTAGCCAAATTAGCCAAATTGAATCTACAGCCCACCAAAATACCCCATTTTTAAAACTTAACTTGTAGTCACAGAGAATCTCTCTCTCTCTCTCTCTCTCTCTCTCTCTCTCTCTCTCTCTCT
>CAJQZJ010032401.1:2932610-2963692 GCA_907164525.1 Lophiomys imhausi
ACCTCCTCCAGCAAGGCCACACCTCCTCCAGCAAGGCCACACCTCCTAGTCATTCCCAAGCAGTTCCACCAACTAGAGATCACGTTTTTTCAAATATATGGGGGAGGTTGTTCTCATTCAAACCACCAATGGTATGTGCTGCCAATGTCTGAATGGGCCTGAGTCAAGGATCCTTTCCTGGAGCCAGCTATAGGTGAAAGAATAAGCATTCAAAATCAAACTGGAGTGTCAGGAGAAAAGAGGGCAGGATGCTGGGCAGTTTAAACCATGGATTTTTAAATTTTTCCACTTGTAACACCCATTTACTGAGGACATTTTTACACAACTACTGGTATATTAAATGAAAAAAAGTACACAAATCAAACAGCTATTGACAACCAAACAGAAAGAAATTTATTTTAAGACAATTCTTTTTCATATAATTTTATCACTTATTAAAGACAAAAGCAAATTTGTGCACTAATGTGATAGACAGGCCTATTTATTTTTACATTAAAATCTTGTCTGAGTATCTGATACTATAGGGTGATGGGTACCTTTGGCCTGTTTCAGAGTTGATGGATATTTTGATTTCATAATTATCAATACTTAGAACACAACTTTACATAAATACATAACACAAAATGGCAGAAATATGTCAGAACCATTTCAGAAATTATTGGAGGTTCTGTCTTAATCTCAAACCAAACTTCATTGAACGATTTTCTATGAAACTCAGTTTGGCATCTCAAAACGCAGTTTTTTTAAAATAAAATATTCAAATACAATACAACCCAATGATTAAACTAATTCGATATTTGCCTGCTGGGGAATGACAGTAGGAAAATGCCTAAGGTTTTAAATTTCTATAATTAAGCCACTGTGCTTCAGGGAGAGGAGAAAACCCTCCAGGTGTTTCAGCATTTGTTGGTACTGGGAAGTGGGCGGACATGCGCCTGTGAAAGTATGCAGTGCTGTGTGTTCCCAACCAAGCCTGCAGCAAAGCCATACAATGCAAAACAGGCTAGTGTTGCCAGAAGCCCCTTGCATTCATTGGGCTGTGTTTTTTAAGATTCGTTTATATATGTCAGTGTGAGTGCCTCTGAACCTGTGTGTGCCTGTGTCCTCAGAGGCCTGAGAACAATGTTGGAGTCAGCCCTCTTGGGTTTTGAATATTTGATCATTGTTCACTGGGAAATCTTTCATTGTTGCTAAGATTTTTCATGAGCCTCAAATCAGCTCCACTCCAGTCTGGGCGGTGACTTTAACAGTTTAAGCAGTTGGGAGCTAAGGTAGACACACTTCCTCCCCAGGGCCTAAACTCTTGATATCAATCCTGACTTTCTTCCTAGATGTCTCCTGAACGAGCTCCGAAGCTTTCTTCTAGGACTTTCTTGGGTACTTTCGAAAGTTGTAAGGCAACCAACTAAAGCATTCCATTGCTGTGGTATGTCTGATTCAGTGATGTTTTCTCAATGTGTGTCCAGTAGTAGTTCTTCACCTATTTTTAATCTGTCTTATGTCTAACATCATGTAACCCAGATGCCCACATTTGATGCACCAGTAAAATAGTACACACAGGAAAGAATCGCTGAGCCTCCAGGTGCAATGCAATCAAAAATGACTGACTTTTCAGTCTCAGGAAGTGGGTCATCTCCAAAAGTAAGGTGGGTGAGGTTTTGGGGAAAACCTCACTACACCACTCAGAACCTTCATAGTTTGAAAGGCTTTTGTGACATGTCTAGTTTTCTTCTGTCTATTAATCATATTTATTAGTGAGTCACTATAAGTATGAAAAGAGCTGCCTCCATAAGGCTTTCATAGGGAATAAGAAATATCTAATAAAAAAGTAGTATTGTAAAATAACTTTAGCATTTTTTGTACCTTATGACTTTAAGGTTCCCATTTCCTAACTAATGATATTGAGTTCTATCCTGTGTAATTTAATTAACTTTGACAAACAAGTTTGACTCGTTTTAATTTGTCTTTAGTTGTAGTGGTATGATTAATGTGCTACAGACTACCCAGAGGGTAATGTGCTCATTATTTCTTTACATTTTGAAATATGAAGGGTGTTTCTGAATATCCCCAAAGTCAGTTAGCACACCTTTGCTAGACAGCTAATGTTCCTATTAAAAATCTGCTCTTATTTATTCAGTTAAGCGAAAACAAGAGAAAGTTGGAAAAGCACAAATCCTGTCTCTCTACCCAGGAGATGCATGTTTCCACTTCATCTCTGACAATTAGGAAAAATATATAAATTATTCATTTGTTTTCTTGGTAACAGCCTTGGTCACATTTAAGCATGTTCATGAAATTAATGCCAACTTATTTAAAAAAATTCAAAACCAAAAATTTAATTTTGCTTTTAGTAAAAAGGATTTTTATCTTAAGAAGAACTTATGTATTTATTTAGTCTTTGTGTGTGCATATTCTTGTGTGAGAGAGTGGTCACATGCTTGCCATAGTGTGCTTGTAAAGGACAGAGAACAGTTCCGGTTGTCATCCCTTCCCATGCACCCATGTGAGGCGAGGCCTCTTTGCTGTTCACTAGGACCCACAGGTTACCAGCCTGTGAGTGCTCAGAAGTGTTCCTGTCTCAGCCTCTCACTGAGCACAGGCGCATCTGAGTTTTGCTTGGGTGTTGGAGATTTGAACTCAGGTCTTCACACTTGGACAATACACACTTCACTCACTGACCCATCTCCTCAGCCCCATATGAATTCATATGGATGAATTTAAAAAAGGACTAGTGCTTTTTTTTTTTTTTAATGTAGAGGACTGTTTTTTTTTTCCTTTACAGTTTTTTCTTTCTGAAAGCATGCCTCACTGAAAGTATTTGTCTCTTTCCACTAGCATACATTATATAATTGTCTGTCAAATTCATTCCTTCTAAGAGTGATGATTAACTTGCTCCCGTGAAAAGCTGAAGTAACTTAGCCTTCTGTTTTATTTTTACTGCTGTGACTCCTTGGCATATTCTGCCATTTGATAGTGTTAAATGATGTGCCGGACGTGGTGGCACACACTTTTAATCCCAGCACTCCAAAGGTAGAGGGAGGCAGATCTCTGTGAGTTTGATGCCAGCCTGGTCTACAAAGCATGTCCAAGACAGCCAGGGCTACACAGAGAAACCCTGTCTCAAAAACAAACAAACAAATAAAGTGATGTTATAATTTTTCTTTAAAATTGTCTTTTCACACATGGGTGCTCTAGGTGAAATCCAACCAAAACATTGTTAGCAGAAGATGTCTGCTAAGATGTCTATAAAGACACTGTGTTTGAGCAAAACTGGACAAGAGCTGTGGCATTCAACTTAGTGGTCTTTGTGTAGGGAGTTATTAGATGTTGTCCACGTGCTCTGTGGTACAGGGTTGCCATGTAGTTGGTTTGTTCATTGATAGAGTCATTTGGTGAGCAAATAACTTATTGAGCATCTCCTAAATGATCCAGTGAAACTGGGGAAAACCCAGAAAATGTGTCTTTATTTAGTGATACATTGTGATAAGTTAGGTATGAACATTTGAGAAAGATGCGCAGTATATAAGCAGATTCAAGAGTCTCTCCATTTACCTGTTTCTTAAAGAAGGCACAACTGTCTTATTGAATTAACCTGGGAAATAGCAATATACATAAAATTTCCATTTACCTTTAAAAATGAGAACTTCTCATTAGCTGACTAGTTTGGTTAGCTGGTGATTTGAAAAATGCATGATGAAAAAATGGCCAATTTTATGACAGTATCATGAGATGTGCAAACATGTACTGTTTGTCTTAATTACGTTTTTATTGCCATGATCAGACACCATGACCAAGGCAGCTTATAGAAGAAAGAGTTTTGGGGGGGACTTACAGTTTCAGACAATGAGTCCATAACCTTCACATGAGATCGTAGCAGCAGGCAGGCATGGTGCTGGAGCGGTAACTGAGAGCTCACACCTGAGACAACTGTAAGGCAGAGAGAGCTACCTGAGAACAAGATGGGTTTTTGAAATCTCAAAGCCCACCCTCAGTGATATAGCCCTTCCTTTTGTATACTTCTGAGGCACTTTTTTAATTTAAAAGTTGGGCCCTGCTTTAAAACACTGATGTCAATTATATTTTCTTTTGCTCTAGTGATAATCAAGAATTAACAAAAATGTTGCTATGGTTACAATGGTTGGGTCTCAGAAATTAAGACTGTGGTCCAACAATTGAGAAAGATTTGTCACAAATTATACCAACTACTTCCACATGTGTGTCTATTACAGTCTGTGGACCAAAGTGAAGAATACTTAAGATGCAGTGTGCGATAATGGCTTTGATTAAGAGTTGAGAGGCGGTAGGTAGAATCTGGTCCACCGCTTGGTTTGTAAATAAAGTTTCATTGGGACAAAGTCAAAGTTTACATAATGCTCAACAACAAAACTGTGTAGTTACCATAGAAATTCAGTACCTTCTGAGGAAGTCTCAAATCCTAAATGTTTACTCTCTGGTCCTTTAAGGAACCGGTCTCAAATACACACTTCTTTGAAGTCATTGTTGCCATAAATCTTTGAAGACACTAAAATAACATTTTTAGGGATATTTGAACAAAATTATGGAAACCATAAAAATGTTAGCATTTTTCTACACATTTTAGTATGATCTGAAAGAATTTGGATTACTTATGGCCTATGTTCCTAGGGCTCTGAAATTTTAGAACATCATTATAATTGACTTTTTTTTTAATTTAAAACTAGTTGTAGTGATGCCCTCCTTTAATCACAGGATTAAACTTGGGAGGCAGAGGCAGACAGATCTCTGTGAGTTCAAGACCAGCTTGGTCTATATGGTGCATGCCAAGACAGTCAGAGATACATAGTGAGACTCTGTCTCAAAAATACTTTAATTAATTAATTTATTTTGGGAGCATATGCCATGGTGCCATGTGTGAGGTCAAAGGACAACATGTAAGAGTTGTTTCTCTCCTTCCACCATGTGCATCCTGGGGATTGAACTCAGGTTGTCAAGCTTGGCAGCAGATGCTTTTACCTGCTGAGCCATCTTTCCATCCCTTATGACTTATTATAACTGAGGTTAATGAAAAGAAAATGACATAGATACTTGTAATGTGCTTTGTAACTCTCAACTCTTAATGACCTAAGTAAGATAGATATAGATATATGTCTATATATATAGATATATGTATATACATATATATGAATATGACATCTATATGATTATATACATTTAATATACATATAACCCCCAATTAATTATCTTGGCTTCCTGGATATACCATTATGCTAATGATAAAGGGTAACTATATATCAATGAAGCCAACAATGTCAACATGACATCGCTATAGACCACAGCAATAGGAGCTAAAGCAGATAGTGCAAAAATCTCTCCTCATGATCTGCATCCTTCACTGTGTCACTAAACTCCCTGACCTGGCCCTTCCCCCTCCTGGAGGAGAGGGACTGTACCCATGCCATTGCCTGCACATCATCCTTTAGCATCCTTGTTTTACAAAACTGACATTTTTATCTAAAAGGACAGTTTTGGAGTTCCCTTCTCTGCCTAAGATCAAGAGTTGAAACATATGCTAAAGGAGGGGTTTTGGTTAATTGATCATTAAATTTAGAACTCTCGAGAAAACAGGAGAGTCTGGACAGTCTGACTGTTTATAAAACAGAACTGAAGCTACACAAAACAGCACATACGTGCCTCCACTTCTGCAGATGTAAAAATTACAATCCCTTGCCTGTATCACTTTATATCACTAAAGTGGCCTTGGTGGTCACGGCTCTGTAGTGACTAAGGCGGAGAGCGGTTTTTAGATTGAGGGATTTCAGATGGTATTAGGCCTAATAAAGCAACGCGATGGCCAAGCTGTCCTCTGCTCTTCTACCTCCTTAGACCTTCTGCTCCATTTTGTCATCAAGAAAAGGAGTGGGCAGGAGAGAAGGCTCAACAGTTAAGAGAACTTCCTGCTCTTCTATAGGACCTGAGTTTGATTCCCAGAGCCCATGCAGTTCAGCTTCCAACTGCCTGATATTCCAGACCTAGGATCTGATGCCCTCTTCTGACATGCATGGGCACCTACACCCATATTCATATGTTTTTAATTACATTTTTTTTTAACAAAGAAAAGCGGGCAGCTGATAATTTGCCAATAAACGAAGGAAATGGAGAGACAGGGAGAGAGAAAAAAACTAAGAAGGGTCTGTATCAGAACTGGGAAGTAATATCTTACCCAAGCCATCTTGTTTCATTTTTTGTTCCTCTAATCATTATTTTTTTAATCATCCTGAGGCATGCATTGATCTTGCAAGAAACTTGACTTATACAGTAAAATGTGAGTACAGCTTAAATTATGCAGCTCACTATATTAAGCCCAGACTTTCCAGTCCACCCAAAGTTTCCAGTAAGTTCTATTTGACCTTTGTATAAAGACCACCTTCACTAGGTGACTTATTTTCGCTGCCCTCGTGGGTGGTCAACAGATTTCCCTGTTGAACAACATAAAACTTTCACTTTTTGCCAACCCAACATTACACTGGGATGTGGCTTGGAGGAGCAGTTTCTCAATACCATAAACAACTGCTTTCTTGGAACAGCCTGTTGCTGCAGCGTGGAGGTTGTTCTTGGATTTGCTTTGAGTCATATAAGGATCGGTTAAGGAAGTAAGTGTGGCTGACCCACCAAATTACAGTGGCCATAATGCAATTAAGTTCAGCATCCTCCCTAGAGGCTTTGAGAAGGATCATTATGACACCAAACCTAAAGAAGGGGAATTTTTAAGAGGCAGGAAATCAGTGAAAACAGTCTTGGGGGAAATGTTGCAAAGTTAAAATAATAATAATCAGCAAAAATACATTAAAATTATTCAAGTATATAAGCTGTTCTGATACAAGTTTGTTATATGTGCTCTGGTGTACATTTTAATCAGTAATTTAAAAAAGGAAAAAGAAAAGAAAAATACTAAAAGGATGACGGGATGTCCACAGAAATTAATGATGCATTGGAATTGGGATAGAGGGTTTAAATATGTTAGAAACCTTGAAATTAAAGAAAAAAATAAAAACACTCCTAAAGAAATAATTGCTCTGTGATTACTCAAAAATAAACTGTGCCTAACAGTAACAACCAGACTATCAAGTTATAGACAGCATAAAGCATTAAAATGCCAGCTGAGGAATAAATGATTATACAGAGAGAGTCAGGGGAAGGAATAAGAAGGGAGAACCTTTCACCAGTCTCAACCAGCCAGAACCTTCACAGCAAAACAGCGTGCATGCTTTCCTGCCTTCAAAGAGAAACCAAGAAAATTTAATGTACTTCATAGAACCTCTGTAAGAAAAAGAGGAGGCAACAACTTCCAGTTCTGTGGTTCCATGTGAATTTGCTCAAGCAGGCACTCTGGGTCTCCTCACACAAGCAGCTCATTCGACCTCATGTTTGTGGTAAATTGCCAGATAATTTTTGGCATCCTTTTGTTCTTGGCCAGTCCTATCACAGCATTATCAGAGGCCAATCTGATGCTTTACAATGTGTGTGTGTATGTGTGTGTGTGTGTGTGTGTGTGTGTGTGTGTGTGTGTGTGTGTGTGCTGATGTGCTAAGCCAGAATGTTTAACCTTTTGGCCTCTCTAAGTGACATCAGACGAAGAATTGTCTTGAGCCTCATGTTAAATCCAGGAATGTCCATCCTGTAGCGTATATATATAGGTTGTGAGAGTATACTTTTCTCCTTGATAAGGATTAATACTGTTCCTTGTGAAGCCCCACTACACTCCAGAGACCTTCCAGTGCATCTTTCATTTCATTCTTGTCCTTCTATTATCTAGGTTTGATCAGCCCAACCCAATTTTATAGACAAAGAAACTCAAGTTCAGAGAAGTTAAGCAATCTTCCCAATGCTGCATAAATTTATTAACTGAAGAAAGCAGGCTTAAACTCATATCTCTCTGATGTCAGTCATCAAATACAATCCGGTCAATAGTCCTGCAACATTCAGCCTCTGAACACATCTGAAGAAATTTTACTCCAGAATCAGCCTTGATTTCCAAGGCTGCTGTCTTCTAGGAACACTGCATAAGTTAATACAAAGTTAGACACAAACCATGGTGTCCCCACTCCAAGCAGCCTCTGTTCCCTAAAGTGGTGGATTCTTAGAACAAACAGCTCATTGCTGAGGCAGGCACACACACACAAAAAGCTATGCTTGATTTGGCCTTGAGTGGCAATATGAATTGTTCAGGAAGCGAGGGTAACTTGTTAGAAAGCCCCAGCTTCACACCGGTTTGACAGGGTGGCCTTCTGCAGGATTAATTAGTTTGTTTTGTTTTGTTTTAATTCCCCAACAGCTAACATTTGAACTCATTCAAGTCTGGGGAGAAAGCTCACCTGTGCAGATAAGATTTTTCCCATCCTAAACGAACAGGAAGTTTGACATTTCTGCCAGTTGGGAGTGTAAGAGGTGACATTTAGGCAGTCTGGTTATACCGCCTTAGAAGTGGACGAGAAGAAACTTAGGGCTCTTTTGTTCTCTTACTCTTTTTGGATTTCATACTTCAAAAGACTCATCACGAAGAGGTCATTAAATGTCCAAGAAACTGTGGAAACTGATAGATGCTAGTGAAACAGTTACAAAATGAAAAACATCAGGAGCAGAACTTCTGAGAGAGAAGTACTAAGCTGAAATGCAAGGCTTGAGAATACACACTGAGTTCCCTTTGCCTACTGTTTCTAAAGTAGGAACATCAAAAATGTGTCACTGGATTGCTCATTTCTTCAAAGAGCATGGTGTGTCACCCATGGTCCAGGTCCTGTCACTGGCCACTTCAGGTGTGTTTCACTTCAGTGAAAGTTAAATACCTTCCCAAGAATTTGAGCTGCAAAATTTGGAGGGTAAAAAAAACCTTTTCATAAATTCCTGGATTGGGTTGTATAATTACCTCTGTCCACTGTGAATAAACCACACCTGTGCACGTGAGATTTGCAACAAGGCTGTTAATAAAATGTTTGGTTTCACACCAAAGCTGTTCCTTCTAACAAACAGAAAACCTCCCTAAGTGTAATCCAAGGGTTGAGCAATGGAAAGGCATATAGATGATGTCGTGCATTATAAATATTTTTTGTACTTTCTGGTTTATTTCTAAGGAAATTTTGCCAATGACGTCATAATGATGACTGACTTTTATTAGTGTTTTGCTGTAAAGCACTAGTCCAGCCATTATAAAGAAAAATAAATTGTCTGGTGTTGTCCCTTAGTACTTTACTTGGTGTCTTCTAGAGACATTAATCCTGGGAAGGGTTTTGGGACTGCTTTACTACATTAGCTCTCTTTATTCTTTTATCATAAGACACAACATGGAGGCAAAACAAAATTTTATAAATTTCAGAATAAGGTATGATGACTGATAGTTTTTGTCCAAACTACAAACATTTCTCTAAAAGTCAATCTTCCATTAACATTTTCTGAAGACCACTATTCACTGTCAGAGAAAGGCGTTTCACAAGGGTTTAGTACATATTTTAAACATGTGCTACTTAGTAGTACCCAGTAGGTGTTGTTAACATTACATTTTTTACTAACACCTTACCCCAGTGTTTTTTTTTCCTTTTTATTTTTTAATAAATTTATTTATTTGTTGCTTCAGGTCACATCTCCATCATATTGTCCTCTTTCCCCCCTTCCCAGCTCTGCCCTCCCATCCTCTACCCCCTAGTCTTTCCATCCCACTCCTTTGGAGTAGAGTGTCCCTACATAGCAGTCCCCCACACCAGTTCAGAAGTCAGATAAGGGTCAAGAGCCTCCTCATACACTGGGGGCCTACAAGGCAGTACCACCAGTGAAAAGTGTCTCATTGCCAGGGAGAGAAAACTAAAACAAACAAACAAACAAAAAGGCTATGTCCATGTTCCCTTTGGTGCGTTGGTTGTAGTATAGATATCCTGTACTATATAGCTAAAATCTGACTATAAGTGAATAGATGCCATGTGCATCCTTCTGAGTTTGGTTTAGCTCACTCAGGATGAGCTTCTCTAGTTCCATCCATTTGGCTGCAAATTACATAATTTCATTGTTTCTGAGAGCTGAGTAACATTACATTGTGTAGATGTACCACAGTTTTTTAATCCATTCTTCAGTTGAGAGACATCTGGGTTGTTTCCAGTTTCTAGCTATTACAAATAAGGCTGCTATGAACATAGATGAGGCAACTTCCTTATGATTCAGTGAGGAGTCATTTGGATGTATACCCAGAAGTGGTATGGCTGGGTCTCCAAGTTCTCTAAGATATCACCAGACTGACCTCCATAGTGGTTGCACAAGCCTGCACTCCCACCAGCAATGGAGGAGGGTTCCCCTTTCTCCACACCCTTGCCAGCATGTGCTGTCATTTGAGCTTTTGATC
This sequence comes from Lophiomys imhausi, assembly GCA_907164525.1. Lineage (NCBI taxonomy): Eukaryota > Metazoa > Chordata > Mammalia > Rodentia > Muridae > Lophiomys > Lophiomys imhausi. The sequence goes on from CAJQZJ010032401.1 coordinate 2,942,974, forward strand.
TTAGCCATTCTGGCAGGTGTGAGATGGAATCTCAGAGTCATCTTGAGTTTCATTTCTCTGATGATTAAGGATGCTGAGCATTTCTTCAAGTGTCTCTCAGCCATTAGGGATTCCTCTTTTTTGAATTCTCTATTTAGCTCTGTTCCCTATTTTTTAAATTGGATTATTTGGTTTCTTGGCATTTAATTTCTTGAGTGAGTTCTTTGTAGATTTTGGATATGAGCCCTCTGTCAGATGTGGGGTTGGTGAAGATTTTCTCCCAGTCTGTAGGCTGCCGTTTTATTTGAATGACAGTGTCTTTTGCCTTACAGAAGCTTTTCAGTTTCATGAGGTCCCATTTATTGATTGTTGATCTCAGGTCCTGAGCTGTTGGTGTTCTGTTCAGGAAGTTGTCACCTGTGCCAATGAGTTCGAGGGTTTTTCCCACTTTTTCTTCTAGTAGATTTAGTGTGATCGGCCTTATGTTAAGGTCTTTGATCCAACTTGGATTTAAGTTTTGTACAAGGTGATAAGTATGGGTCTAATTTCATTCTCTTACAAATGGACATCCAGTTGGACCAGCACCATTTGTTGAAGATGCTGTCCTTTTTCCATTGTGCGGTTTTGGCTTCTTTGTCAAAAATTAGATGACCATAGGTATGTGGGTCCATTTCTGGGTCTTCAATTCAGATCCATTGATCTACTGGTCTGTTTCTATACAAGTACCATGCTGTTTTTACTACTATTGCGCTGTAGTACAGCTTGAAATCTGGGATGGTGATACCTCCAAATGTTTTTTATTGTACAGGATTGATTTAGCTATTCTGGGTTTTTTGTTGTTCCATATGAAATTGAGAATAGCTTTTTGCAGGTCTATAAAGAATTGTGTTGGTATTTTGATAGGAATTGCATTGAATCTGTATATTGCTTTTGGTAGGATAGCCATTTTTATTATGTTGATCTTACCTATCCATGAGCATGGGAGATCTTTTCATCTTCTAAAGGCCTCTTCCATTTCTTTCTTCAAGGGCTTGAAGTTCTTGTTGTATAGGTCCTTTACTTGCTTGGTTAGAGTTATACCCAGGTATTTTATATTGTTTGTGGCTATTGTGAAGTGAGTTGTTTCCCTTATTTCTCTCTCAGCCCATTTGTTTGTTGTATAAAGAAGGGCTTCTGATTTTTTTGAATGAATTTTGTATCCAGCCACTTTGCTGAAGGTGTTTATCAGCTGTAAGAGTTCTCTGGTGGAATTTTTGGGGTCACTTATGTATACAATCATATCATCTGCAAATAGGGATAATTTGACTTCTTTGTTTCCAATTTGTATCCCCTTGATCTCCTTTAGTTGTCTTATTGATCTAGCAAGAACTTCAAGTACTATATTAAAGAGATGGTGAAAGTGGGCATCCTTGTTTTGTCCCTGCGTTTAGAGGAAATGTTTCAAGTTTCTATCCATTTAATTTGATGTTGGCCACTGGCTTGCTGTATATTGCCTTTATTATTTCTAGGTACAGTCCTTGTATGCCCGTTCTCTCCAGAACTTTTAGCATGAATGGGTGCTGGATTTTGTCAAATGCTTTTTCCACATCTAGTGAGATTATCATGTGGTTTTTTCTTTCATCTTGTTTATATGGTGAATTACATTGATAGACTTTTGTATGCATTCCTGGGATGAAGCCTACTTGATCATGGTGTATGATACTTTTGATGTGTTCTTAAATTCGGTTTGCTAATATTTTATTAAGTATTCTTGCATCTATGTTCATGAGGGTGATTGGTCTGAAGTTCTCTTTCTTTGTTGGGTCTTTGTGTGGTTTAGGAATCAGGGTGACTGTGGCCTCATAGAATGAGTTTGGCAGTGTTCTTTCTGATTCTATTTGGTGAAAAAGTTTGAAGAGTATTGGTGTTAGCTCTTCTTTGAAGGTCCGGTAGAACTTTTTTTTGGTTGGGAGATTTTTAATGACTGTTTCTATTTCCTTAGGGGTTATAGGGCTGTTTAATCTGTTAACCTGATCTTGATTTTGCTTCAGTAGGTGGAATTTATCAAGAAAATTGTCCATTTCGCCTAAGTTTTCAAATTTGGTGGAGTATAGATTTTTAAAGTAGGACCCAAATATTCTCTGGATTTCCTCAATATCTGTTGTTATTTCTCCCTTTTCATTTCAGATTTCATTGATTTGGTTTTTTTTTCCCTCTGCCTTTTAGTTAATTTGGCTAAGAACCAACTCTTGGTTTCATTGATTCTTTGTATTGTTCTTTTTGTTTCTAAGTTGTTGATTTCAGTCCTAAGTTTGATGATTTCCTGCCTTCTGCTCCTCTTGGGAGTGTTTGCTTCTTTCTTTTCCAATTCATCCAGTTTAGCTGTTAATTCGCTAATATGAGCTGTCCCAATTTTCTTTTTGAAGGCACTTAGTGCTATGAACTTTCCTCGTAGCACAGCTTTCATTGTGTCCCATAGGTTTGGGTATGTTGTGCCTTCATTTTCATTGGATTTTAAGAAGTATTTGATTTCCTTCTTTATTTCTTCCTTGACCCAGTAGTCATCTAGTAAAGAGTTGTTCAATTTCCATGAGTGCGTAGGCTTTCTGTTGATTCTTTTGCTGTTGAAGTCCAGCTTTATTCCATGGTGGTCTGATAAGATACAAGGAGTTATTTCAATTTTCTTGTATCTGTTGAGGCTATCTATGTGTCCAACTATATGGTCAATTTTGGAGACGGTTCCGTGCAGTGCTGAGAAGAAGGTGTATTCTTTTGTGTTTGGGTGAAATGTTCTGTAGATATCTGTTAGGTCCATTTAGTTCATGATCTCTGTTAGACTTATTATTTCTCTGTTTGGCTTCTGTCTTGATGATCTGTCCATTGTTGTGAGTGGGGTGTTGAAGTCTCCCACTACTAATGTGTGGGGATCGATGTGTGATTTAAGTTTTAGAAGAGTTTCTTTTACAAATGTAGGTGCCTTTGTATTTGGGGCATAGATTTTCAATATTGAGGTGTCTTCTTGATGAATATTTCCTTTAACGATTATGTAATGCCCTTCTCTGTCTTTTTTTATTAACTTCAGTTGGAAGTCTATTTTGTTTGATACTAGGATGGCTACTCTAGCTTGCTTCCTGGGTCCATTTGCTTGGAAAACCTTTTCCCAGCCCTTTACTCTGAGATAGTGTCTATCTCACTATAGATAGAGTGAGATGTGTTTCTTGTATGCAGCAAAATGATGGGTCTTGTTTACAGATCCAATCTGCAAGTCTGTGTCTTTTTATTGGGGAGTTGAGTCCATTGATGTTGATGGATATTAGTGAGCAGGGGTTGTTATTTTCCATTATTTTGGTATAGGTGGTCATCCTTTGTTTCTTTTGGTTTAGTTGCTGTGGAGTTTTCATTTCCTCTGTTTTCTTGGGTGTAGTTACCTTCTCTGGGTTGGAAGTTTCCTTCTAGGATCTTCTGTAGGGCTGGGTTTGTGGGTAGATATTGTTTAAATTTGATTTTGTCATGGGATATCTTGTTTTCTCCATCTATGTTGATAGAGAGTTTTGATGGATATAGTAGTCTGGCTGGACACCTATGTTCTCTCAGGGCTTATAGGACATCTTTCCAGGCCCTTCTAGCTTTTAAAGTTCCTGAGAAGTCAGGTGTAATTCTGATGGGTCTGCCATTATATGTTACTTGACCACATTTACATCACCAAACATGTGTTTCCTCCTGCAGAGCAGCAGACCTTATATCAAAACAGAAAGCAGTTGGTCAACCCCATAACATCCATGCCTATATTGTACCCAATCGGCATATCTTGCCATGCTAGGCATTATTGTAGTTCACAGGGTTACAGATGGGTAAGACTGTTGATGACTTTTTTAAATTGATAAATCTTTTTAAATGATTTATTTGACTCAACTATATTTAAAGGAGAAGTAAAAATGGAGTAAAAGACACATATGCATAAAACAGAATTATAGATTTAATTGCCTTTTATTCATTCATGCAGCTAATGTTTGAGTGGCTGGAGGTGACAGCACTCAGCTGCTAAGACTTGGGGGAAAGGCAAAGAATAATAAAATGTGGTTTCCACCCAAGAGTCTGTCTTTGTGTAGAAAGAAGACTGGTATACACGATTAACACAACATCATAAGAGTTGAGTGGTATCTTTGGAATGTATGGAAAATGCTAGAAAGAAAAGAGAGAGACATGCAGAACTTTGATTCTAGACTTAGCAGGGAAGCAGGAACTGGACCTTACAGCACCAGGAAGTTCTTCCAAAGAAACTACCACCAAAAGGAGGGGCTTTCCTCCACTCAGAAGGAAAAACCAACCAGATGGCAACAGTGTTAAAGCTGACAGGGTGTCAAGTTGACTCAGGTGGAAACACATAAGCCTGGGGTAAAATGATCAAAGTCAAGGTTGGAGAAAGCAACGGGAACCATTTGGTGAAGCCTCTTGTATTCTCTGGGGGAATTATTTGGTCTTCTTTTGTAAATAGTATGATTCAAAGAGTTGTATTGTTTTTTATTTTATTTTACTTTAAGGAGATAGAGTAAAATAATCATAGTTTTTGCAAATCTATGTGAAAGATGGAGCAGTCCTCCATCTCACCACTATCAGATATGGCCTAGCAGAGTAAAAACCTCAAACAACCAAAGAGCAAGTTGCCCTCTACTCTAACCATGATGTTTTTCTTACCCCCACTTAGATGTATATTGGAAAATTGCTTTATTCAAAGGAAGCAGCTTCATCCGTCTTTTAACCACCTCCATAGTAATGGATTCAGTCCCTCCAGAATTAACAAGGATAGTTCTATCTCAATCCACTTTCCTGCTTACAGATCATTTTAAAATGATGTACAATGTCACTCAAAATAATATTTCATGGTATATTTGAGATTCCTCAAGAATTCTTATGTGTGTCTGCGGTCTTCTTCCTTTTGTCATGGTAAGGGAAAGATTGTCAATGTTCAATAGGAAAAAATAACTTCCTTTGTCTCTCTTCTGTTGTTTGTGGTCATAGCACTGACAGAATAATTCAGTGATGAATGCCATTATTCATAATCATAAACTCCCAATCCTATATGTAGTGAAGGGTAGCCCTCCTGTTGTCCACCTGTCAGTCACACACAAACTCATCCCACACCAGAGGAAGAAAGCTGACTGACCAGCACTGACAGAGAACCAACTAGACGCTTCAACTTCTATTTTCTATGTTCTTCCTTGTAGAATGGGTGCTTTGTGGAAAGAAATTACAATGCCCATGCAATAGGGGGGGAAAAAGCTTCAGGAGTGAGTTATTTCCCCATAGTCAAACAGCCTGAAACCCAGAGACAAAGGTTAAGCCAGTAAACGTCTGCTGGACCTCCCATTCTTTCCACTGTGATAACACACCCTCAGAGGCCTAGGATTCACTGCAACTCAAGAGCAAGAGTGAGAGAATATGCATACTTTTGTACCTTTTTTTTTTTTCATTCCTCTTTCCAAAGACTTGTAAGGGCTCATGATTCACAGATGGGTAAGACTGTTGGCTTCCTCCAGTTCCATGAGGTGTCTCTTGTACTTTATCTCCTGGTGGCCAGTTCACCTCAAAGACTCAGCTTGAATACATGGTCCAGGTAATCCTAAGCACTTAGACCAAATTGAACCCCAACCCCAATACACTTTCTCATAACACCCTATACTTTTCCCTTATAAATCTCTCTAAATGTTAATTATGAATTTATTTGTAACCACCTTTCCTTAAAATATGTCTTCCCAATTAGAACATACTAGCCCAGGCCATGGGATATGAGAATAATGAGAACTTGTATTGAGGACCAAGAATATGTCAAAGCCATTGCTTGGTCTTACAATGAACTACCTCACAGTGACCCACAAGGTAGGAAAGGCCCTTGTTTTTATGCTGTAAACATGAGAGTTCTAAGAACCCTTCCCCAAATCAAAGACTGTTAAGTGGGAAGCCTGCCATAGACTTTGGTGTCTGAACCCCAAGTTCAGGCTCCTCTGTGTGGCAATATGAATGGCTAGGAATTTTGGTGTTCCAGGCTGTAGAGGCAACTGGCTTACCTTATCATGCTAATGACTGAGGGAAAGACTCAACTTCCAGCACAAGTTCTAAGAGTGAAGAGAATAAACATGAATGAAGGCCATCAGTGTTGAAGAGTGGATGGATGCTGCTTGCTAGGAAAGCACACACTGTCTTTGCACTGTGGTTTGGTACCAGAAAGTCTTCTCTTTCCCTATGGGATTTAGGGAATTAGAATAGGTAGCATCCATTTTCCTCAGTTTTGTCCAGATTCCCTGATGTGTGTAATTATGAACATACTAGAAATCATTGTTTATGTTTCACTAATTCCTACCTCGATTAATTGAAAGCACAGTCTCAGGTGATTTAAATATCAGAAACCCCTGGAAATTGGCCCTTTGGTCCCACATTACCTTGTCCCCAATGATCTAAGGTTTGAGAAACTATGGGAAATAGCACTTCTTTCTACTGAAAACTGACAGAACTCCATGGAAAAGATGAACAGCTAGTTTCTTCCTCTTCAAGTAAAGACTCTGTGCTCCTCACACTGTTTCTTTTAAAAACTTCTGAAATCCAGGTGGTTGGCAAGATAGCTCAAGGAGGACAAGAGTTTGCCACAAAAGCCTGGTGACTTGGAACCATGTAAAGATGAGGAAGGATAGAATCAATGTCACAAAGCTGACTTCTGACCACCACATGCACTGAATGACATGTCCTTTTCTCTCTCCCCAGCAGACACATGCATGCACGTGTGCACACACACACAAATAATAATAATAATAATAATAATAATAATAATAATAATGATGATACTAATGATATCCAAGGCCTCCCTTTAGTCTTTCTTAAGAAATCCTATTCTGATTTTATAGTCTTTAATACAGATTTTATCCAAATTAGCATACATATCAGTCCCACACTTATATTAAAGATGCATTTGTTCACAAATACTCATTATCGCTTGCATCCAAAATAACTTGCTGGCTGTGTATATAGCAGAAGCAGGAGGAGGAGCCCAAGTTTAAGTTTAGCCTGGGTTACACATAGAGACTGTGTCTCAAAAAAAAAGCCATGAAAAACAATTAATGTGAGTTAATGTAAGTGCATGATATATAAGATATTAGCCATATTTATTCAATTTAGATATATGAGGCATGAAAAGTGGGGGGGGGAGGGCTGGAGAGATGGCTCACCAGTTACGAGCACTGTTTGCTCTTCCAGAGGTTCAGAGTTCAATTCCCAGCAACCACATGGTGGCTCACAACCATCTATACTGGAATCTGATGCCCTCTTCCGGGATGAAGGAGTACATGCAGATAGAGCTCTCATCCATGTAAAATAAATAAATAAATCTTTAAAAAAAAAAGAATAGTGGGGGGGTTTCTAATTATTGATTATAACTTTTTTTTTTAGTAAAAGTGACTTTATATGAAAATGAATGATTGTCTTTTGGTCCTTCAGTTGCTGTCACCAGAACTCAGCATTTTAATCATGGTTTAATTTTAATCAACCATTTATAAAACGGTGCTTCATGATACTATCAAAGAGCCAAATAATTTGATGTTGGTGCTTTGGTAAATTACAAGGTTAATTGACACATAAATCATATTTTTTGCCAACTCTAACTCGGAAAATAATTTTTAAAGTACCATAATTTTTATGTGACCTTGAAGTTCTAGCAATCTATTATACAACTTTTCAAGAGAGGTCACATGAAGAGAACCTCATATTTCCTTAAATTTATTAGTGTTCCTTGGTGGTCTAAACTGCTAGAGTTGGGGTTTTTTTTTCATGGTTCCCTTTCAAAGCAATAATCTTATTTAATTGCTCAAGTTTTGTACTCATGTAAGTCAATTGGAGCTCTTATTTAGAGTGACAGGAGGAAATACACAAAGAGAAAGAGCAGTGAAACGTGACTAGGGAAGTCAAGTGCACCAGCCTTAGATTTCCACATAACGATGTGAAGATAATGATTTTAGCCACATAATCACCATATTAGCCACACATCGTAAGAAGCAAACTTTATAAAACCAAAAGTCAAATTCATTACAAGCAATTTTATACCCTTTGCCAGAGTAAAGCATTTATCTTTTATGTTGTTTATGATTTTCCTTTTTGCCATTATTGAAAAAGCTCTAAATTTCTCCTTTTCTAGCAGGAAAAAAATTATTTTTCCAACTACACAGATATAAATCACATGAAACTATGAAAGAAATATACTTTATAGTCCTGCGTTTAATGTTCAAAAACCCAAAAGTCAGACTTAATGCTTCAGAGATTCTAGTGATGAACGAAACCTTGCAACTCATTTTATTTCATTGGTTTTCACTATAAAAATCTAATATTCCAAATAATTCATAAAATTGACTTTCATCCTTATAAAAGTACAGCCCCTATTCTTATTAACTCATTAAAAGTTTGTATTTATTATAGACTAAGTCTTTTCAAAAAGAAAACTAGTGTCAAGTGTTAAGACAGTAGAATGACACTTCACCCATGAAGTAAAATAAACTTGAACCTGGGCTTGATGGCTCTCACAGCCCTTGGAAAGGTGAGGCAACAAGGTCATGAGTATGGGGACCGTATGGACTACCCAGCAAGTTACAAACCCCTCTGGGTTGTATAGTGAAGTTCTTAGACAGATAGATAATAGATTAGATATTTAGATGATAGATAGATTAGTAGATAGACAGATATGATAAATAAACATGAGAGAGAGATTGCTAGATAATAAATAAATAGAATTATAAGGAAGTTTTAAGAAGTTAATGTGTTTTCTAAATTTCCCCCTTATCTCAAAGGAATTATTTACAAACAAGATTTGCCCAGTATTTGTGAACTGATTGGATCTTACTATGTAGCTCTAGCTGCTCTGAAACTCATGTTAACCAGCCTGGCCTCCAACTCACAGAGATCCACCTGCCTGCCTCTGCCTCCGGGAGTGCTGGGATTAAAGGCATTGGCCAACACTCCTGGCCCAATCTAATATTTTTATTTTCTTTAACTGCTAATACTTTTGAAAATGATCCTAAGGAGAATCCCCAAAGGAATGAGAGAAGCCAAAATAGGTCCTGCCTAATCACAGCCAAGTGATGTTCATTTCATTCTGTTCTACAATCTAACACTCTGATATGTGTGCTTTTAGTGGATGGAACCTCTGCCTTGAAGAATCTCAGTCTTTCTCAGTTTATAATTGAATATACAACTTTGGATGCAAACTTGTGAATTTGTGATTTAAATAAGCATGTATTATATTATTCAGCATTGTTCTAAAGTAATTTTCAGAGCTATGCCTCTGTGTGTTTTTCCATCACAAATCTTGGAGTTCCTTTTATGGAGAACTTATTTGTAACTTGGAGGAGATTCCTCTGGGATTTGCTATCAGTGTTCCCAGATATCACACCAATTTTGGGGTTGATTTGTTGCTCCAAATCTTGTTTTTGTTTACTAAATAAATCACTTTATGTTTAACTTCAGAATATATACCATTTTTTAACTGACATTTTATTTTAAAAACTCAACTAAATTCCTACAATGGCCCATATAGCATGCTTGCAAATTATTAACAAACTACTGGTAACTCAGACCACCTGAATCTCCTGAGAAGAGAGACACAGATTCATCAAAAGTATGTGGGGAGCCCACTACTGAATAAAAATAGAAATCTGCCTTTCTGTGCCTGCAATTTTGTGAAATCCAGATGTCCTTTGGATAGCAGAGAGCAAGACAAGAGTTCTTCCCACCAGCACACAAGTTCCTCAAGGAATAAAGTGGGAGGCTTCACATTCCTTGCTTCAAAATCACATTCCCAATCTTCAAATTCTTCTTATCTTGTGGCAGAACTGAAATGCTGCTGCGGAGACTCCCTTTCTGGGACCTGTCATTTCTGGTCTCCATTCAAGTATTGATTTGGAGGTCAATGGTTTGACATTCTTTATCTTCCTCGAGACTTAGCAACCTTAGGTGGATATTCCCAAAGAGATTCTATATGAAGCCTTAGTCCCCAATAAATGACCAAGAAAATTCTCTCATGGAATAGTCTTTGAGCATCCTACTCTATTGAAGGGATGTTCCACAGTGGCGCCCACAGACTTTGAAGAGCTCATTGCCTACATCTGCCCACATCACAACAACAGTCACTGCAGCAAACAGACGATTTTCACTTGACCTTGGTAAGAGTATTTATCACACCACACAAATGGAGACAAGTGAGGACTTGTTTTTCTCTGATAGTCCCTTTATCAGTACAATGATCTCTTGTTAAAGATAACCAAAAAATGACAGGATTTTTTTTTTTTTTTTGTGGGTGGGGGTTGTCAAAGAAACTTAGATTTTTGTAACTTGATACTGTGGAGGAGGCCTGCCTTGTGTGCTTTTCCCTCTGTATCCTTGTTCATGCCCCTTTGGTATGATAAAATTAATAAGCAATGTAAATATCTTTTCATGTTTAATTATATCCACATACACAATTCTTTCTCCATGTAAATGCAGTCCTTGTTTTTTCTATCTCTGGCAAAGTTGATGTTCCAGCTTCTTCTCTTTTGACTTTTGAAAGTCTGTGTTTAAAAAGTAAATTACTATTTTCCCAGCAGGAAAAACATTTTTAAAAGATAACTAGACATATACATGACTGTGTAAGTCTAAAAAAAAAATAACTGAGTTATTTAAGTTAAACTAACACCTATTAGCTAAAATAACTAAGTTACAGAGTTCACCCCTGTAGGACTTCTGAAACCTAAGCCAGACTATTTCAGAACCATTTCAGCTCCCGAACAGTGCACGCTGAGGAAGGAAAGCTAGGCGCGTGTGTCTCCTGGGTTTTAGGAACTAGTTGCTCACAGGCTGTGACACAGGTTTTAATTATTTGTACTCTGATCACAGATGAGCTCTGCTCTGCCATTTCTAACTATGCATTCTAGACAAATCCAATAATCTCTTCTCCAAAAGACAAGGGTAACAATGAGATAATACTAAGCCCTGGAATTGTTGCAGCATTGAGACCAGCACTCGTAAATTCCTCAGGTCATTCTCTGGGACACAGCAAGGGTACAGACCAGGGCAGTGTTCTGTGTTATGACATGTCTTCCCAGGACAGTGAGAGCACACCTTCAAGAAGTTTCCAGCCTCGGGGAGAATTGTTCTAATTCCTGTTTTACATAACTGACATTCAGCTGTGTTTAACAATGTAATTACCCAGTATTTCAATCTTTTATGGTTATCTTAAAAATGCTGTGTGTGTGTGTGTGTGTGTGTGTGTGTGTGTGTGTGTGTGTTGTATACAGAGCCTTTTGTGCACACGAAACATACATTTAAACACCAGGCTTTGCCCTCATCCAGAAATACTTCACAAAATAAGGCCCAATGTGTACTTAGCCTGTAGGTGATAATAGAACAGTTTAGTGAACTAGAATGCTTTGCTTTTTCAAAACAATTCTCACTCTTCCTTACTTTTGAATCCCATGAAATTCCTTTTAGTTTTGCCTTCTCCATTTATTTATTTTTATTCAGCTTAAAAGCACAGAGCAAGGTCTTTATTTTCTCTAAATGACATGAGAATTTCCAAAAATCTTTCTTCAGAAAAACTCATGGCTGTTTCTAAGAAGAGTGACCACTTTTGTAAGGTCATCGTTTTGTTCCTTTATCATTCCAAATCTGTGTTTCAAGCAGCTTAACTGTATTGAACCCTTTTCATCTTCTGGAGATGCTTTAGCAAACAGAACTTTAGAATATCTCAAAATTATTACTATGTGATATAGTGACATATATACTGAACCAAACATATCCTCATGCTCAGGCATATATTCACTATGTGATATAACAAATTCCTCTGGTGCATATATTAGAGGTACTATGACAGATAACAAAGAAGTGAGTCTATTTTTCAAGAGGCTGTACTGTGTCAAATGAAGCCCAGGGAAGACATGGAAACATAAACATAGTTTAATTCCACTTGTCAAGTATAAATTTAACGTAAATCACAGACACAGGTAGGTAAAGTATTATGATTATAAAAGGTAAGTATCTGAATGTGCACTTGTCCCCTTGGGTATGAAATATGCAAAAGACATGTGACTATGGAGTAAGCTGTGAAGCTGAAACTTCCAGAAAGTAGGGGCTTTGTGGATTTCCCATGCCCTCGATGGGAGCACTACCCTCACTTGACTCCACCAGTTAGGAGGAGTTTTGTTTTTTTAAAAAACCTTATGTGTATGATAGGAGGGAGGATATATAACTATGGGTGGGTGTGCATGTAGGGATGAGTCCCTGCCTTCCACAGTGTTCTTATTGTGTGCTGGCCTGCACACAGTAATGGGGATTCTCCCGAGTCTCCTTATCCGGCAGTGGTATTGCTGGGATTACATGGACCACATGTAGCTTTATGTGAGCTCTGGGGATTCAAACTTGGGTCTTCACACTTTCTCAGCAAGCACTTTGCTCCCTGAATTATCTCCAAAGTCTGGGAGGTTTTGATGGAGATTTTGTTATATAGACAGAGGAGATTAAATTGGTGACTATTTGGTGGCCAAACTTAGTCATCAGCTTCTCTCTCAGGGTGAAGGGAGAAGAGAGCTAAAGGCTTTAATTCTCCCGTCATAGGGTTGACTTCAGGCGGCTAGCTCCACTCGTGACCTACCAAGGGGCCCACCGATAGGCAACCCATTAGCATGAGCTCAGGTGTATTTGAAAGGGTGTTTTATAAATAAGAAGACATTCCTATAACTCAGGAAATTCCAAGAGTTTTCAGGGCTCTGAGCCAGGAACTAGAGACAAAGACAAATTGTACTTTTTTATTAAGCGTGTGTTCCTTCCCATAAGTTTACGGAAGATTCCCCATGGGATTGGCTCTTCTTCAGAGATTAAATCACACTGCTAGAACTATTGAAAAGCAATGCTTCTTTAGAAGGTGTGAAAAGACCAGAACCCCTCAGTATATTTCAAAACTGCGAACAAAGAAAAATAATACAGAACACAGTTTTTAAAAATTTAAATCTTAGCTTAAAATGCTAAGATTTCCCTTCAGGGAGCTTTCCCATATCTGATAGTGTCTTTTGTGTCAGGAGGACCCATGCAGTTAGCACAGGAGTTTTCCTCTTAATTAATTTATGCATACAAATTTCATTTGCCCGCTTTTTATACAACTGTCTTCTCTTTCTCCCTCACTTCTGAGGGGTCCTGTCACTCATTCTGAAGATCATCAGTATTTCTGTTAGCAATCAGGGGTCCCCACTGGCCTGCTCTCAGGGATCTAGCAGCAGCTTACATCATCACCTGCTGCCCATAAAAGGGCCCCAGCCACCCCAAATTGATCTCTCTCTCTCTCTCTCTCTCTCTCTCTCATACTCTCTCATTAATCTCTCACTCTCTCATCTGTCATGTATCTCCCATTTCTTCTCTCTTCTCTCTCCTCTCTTGTGTCTCTCCTCATACTTTCCTCTCTCTCTCTCCCGGTCCCTCTGCATGGCATGATTTCTCAGCTGCACACCTTGGCACAGCCGGCCAAAAGTACCCTGCCTTCCTCTCATTTTATCCTATCAATTTCTATGCTGGCAGCTAGATCAATAGGTGTGCCATGACAGGATTTCCTTTTGTGCCTTCTGGTGACTGTGTAGATAAACTTCACCACCAGAGGCCGTGGCCAAAAAGACTCAAGTTTTAAACACTTAGGATCCCAGATTCTTGTTAGCTTGTCCCTGACCAAAGTATGTCCTCACTCTTACGACTTGTTAACTTAGGTGTCAGAAGAAAACTGGGTTATAGAGGGATTAAGATTGCTAACCTGGGCTGGAGAGGTGGCTCAGTGGTTAAGAGCACTGTCTGCTCTTCCAGAGGTCCAGAGTTCAATTCCCAGCAACCACATGGTGGCTCACAACCATCTATACTGGAGTCTGATGTCCTCTTCTGGCATGTAGGGATACATGCAGATAGATCTCTTATACATGTATGAAGATGGAGGGAAGAAGACATGGACTAAGGAATGCAAGAAGCTTCTAAAATTGGAAAGGGTGAGGGAAAGCCTACTCATCCCCTAGAGACTCTAGTAAAGATGGCAGCCCTGCTGACCTGTAACCCTTGAGATCCATGCGGAATCTTAACTCAGGACAAGACCACAAATGCATCTTGTTTCCAGCTGGGAGCTTTGTAAAGATACAATTTGGTGCTGTGTTTGGAATGACCATTCTCAGAAAAATTAAAATAAAACAACAACAAAAAGCCTACTTGTTTTCTCATCTCTGGATAGCAGAAAGTTCTAGACTCAGAGAAAGCAAAGGCTTGTGCAAGAAGAAGCCGTATTTGGTTGCCAAGTCCTCTTTTTCCTTTCATTCTGGGTACCAAGACATAGATAAATGAATTATGACATGAGGAAGTCAGCCTGATAGTACAAAAATGTTTTAGAGACAGTTTAAAATGCCACTGATCTCTTCTTAAGTTAATTCTTGGAGAGTCCTTTGGGATTAAGTGAACAACAGTTTTGCCAGAGGCTGTCTCTCCTACCTGTGCCCTGGTGTCATGTAAGAGAATTGTCTTCTGTCTGTAGAAACTTGCTTGATTCTTCAAGTAGTTTAACCGCTAGGATGAAGCCAAGTTTTTCTTCTCATTACTAAGTCTTGCAGTTACTAAATCTGTGTATCATTACTGGAGAAAACTTAGATATTCATACACAGATAAGCCTTTGGTGAAAAGATACTCCAAATATTTATCTACTCTTTGTAACTCCTGTTGTTTGGAAGTGCCCATTCCTACCGATGAATCGTTGTTTAATCACTCAAAAATGTCAGCGTCTCAGAGGAGCGTGGTGGGAGTGAAGAACCTGAACATCACAGTTCTGCCTGCTTCCATGTCTGCCCTTTGAGCACCAGGAGGTCTTATCCTTTATGCCAAGCAACCTGGCACCTCGTTGGTTCTCTATAAACATCTGCTCAATTAATGTTAATTTTTAATTGTCAGGGCAGCAATAGTTTCTTGATTGTAGGGCAGTATTATACTTCTGCATTGCTCAGTGCCACAGGGTTGTGTTATGGATGGTGAAGTCACATTAAGGAAAGCTAAGGCATATGAGCTTAGGTTCCCCTTTTCTTGTTTTTGTTTTGTTTCATTTTGTTTGGAAACAGGTAAGCCAACCAGTCTCAATATCACTATGTAGCACGCACTGGCCTTGAACTCCTGATACTCCTGCCTCAACCTCCCAAGTGCTGGGGGTACAGGCATTTGCAATCACACCTGTCTGTAGTAGTCTTTTCAAAACTAGATTAGAATATCCATGCAGTAGGCACAATAGCCTGCTCTGAAGACATCCTTGTCCTAATCCCTAGCCACCGTGAGTGCGTTAGACAGCAAGGGTTCCAGCAGAAGTGAGTCTGAACTTGAAGTCAACCAGTTAGTTGGATGTCAAAAGAACACTAAAGGAAAACTATGCAAAAGCTAGCAGTGGTTTTGGTTCTGGTATCATGTCCCCCCTTCCTAACATGCTCAAATTAGTCTTCTGCAAAGGGGATAGAAGCAAATGTATGAGACATTAAAACTCAGAATAAATTAAGTTTAACACATATTGAAAGTGAGAGAGGGAACTAGCAAGATGGCTCAGCACAGAAGAGCAATCGCTGCTCTTGAAACAGGGTCTGGGCTTGGTCCTCAGCACCCACAGCCCCCATCCACCCATAACTCCAGTTCCAGAGGCTTCAATGACTTCTTGACCTCTGAGGGCACCAGGAATGCATGTGAAACACACACAGACATACATGCAGGCAAAACACTTATATACATAAAGAAAAGATAAATAAATCTTTTTTTAAAAAAACCTTAAATTATAAAGAGAATGTTTTCTTTAGAAGGCATCACAATGAAAGACAAATACCTCAAAATTTCCCTTAAAGAGAAAAAAAAATTTTGGTGTTGTAATCTTCTTATGGTTACTTCTCTTTTTCAAATGGGCGTTTCTTATTATTCAAAGAAGAATATTCTTCCATGATGGGCTAGAACTTTGATCTGCCTAATAGGATAGAATTTATTCCAGTATTACAAGAGAAGATCTCGTCCATTAAAATCTTCAGTACTCAATTAGGGGGTGCTGATCTCATATGCTGCCGTGTGGACTCTGCGGAGCTGCTCCCAAGCACTGGGTGGCATTTACCTGTTTATTGAAAGTCTCAGGAGAAGATTTTCTGACTTATTCTGAATCATGGGTCAATCTCAAGATTCCAAACTGTTTAGGGACATTGTTTTCAAATCATTCAACAATCCTGTTTTAAGTATCCCCTTGTGGTTAGTGTGTAGCCTACCAGACCTCTGTAGTAGAGAGCTGAGGCCGGAAAGGGGAGGCTGGGGAACTAGCCTGAGATGCCAGTCTCTAGTCAGAGCAGTAAATGTCTCCATCCTAAAAGCCTAACACAAAACCCTGATCTTATTTAAAATAGCATGAGGGGGTTTTGCAAAATTGTTCTTTTTTCCTCTCTCTCTCTCACTCCCCTCCCCCTTTTTAAGTTTGATTGGGAAGCTTTAAAGATGACAACTTTGTTCTGCAATGTCAGAAGCCTCTCACCCTGCTAGCTCCTGATTTGTGTCTCATGATATTGTGCACCCAGTCACTTGGAGCACAGCTTGCATATGAAATATTCAGCAGCTAATCATAAAACCCAAAGTTCAATGCAAGGATTTGAAAAAAAAAAAAATCACTGCCATTTCCATGGGTAATGATAGATATTCTGGACACTGGCTAACAGGTTTTCAAAGCATTGTGTTAGAAGTCATACTCTTTCTGTCGGCACAGCTCCTTGGACTATGAGTCTTCCTCCATCTGCCATCCAGTGCGTGCTTTTCTCATTTTTTAGCCATCAACTCAGCTCGTCATGAAAGATTCCTTCTCCGCAGGTGTTCCTGGGATCAGTTTCTACTGGATGGGACTCATGCTTTTCATTCCATGAACTCTGAGCCATCATGAGGGGAAGGATGAAAGCATTTGGGAGGAAAGTCCGTGAAGTTGACACTAAGGGCTGGTGTAGTCTTTCTGCTGAGCCTCTAAAACCAACTTAGCAGAGTTTGCCATGGAGGGGAGAGAAAGGAGGCTTTGGAACTGGGGAAGAACAGAATCAGACTGTGAACAAAGATGGCAGGGCTCAGGTGAAAAAGGACATAGGACTGATCACAGGAAGGAAGGATAGAGGCTGTCTTCAGCCATCCCTCATGATGGGACAATGTCCAGTCAATGTCTAAAGCTGGAGCAATGTTAGGGGCCAGGGGCCTTAAATATCTGATGGCATCACTGGGATAAGGCCCTGATCCTGGCATGAAGTCACCCTTCAGTAACAATCAACATGCTTCTTCGTGTAGACCATGAAAAATGAGCCAGACCTCAAAGACAAGCTTTCATTCGAGAGTTCAGTTATGATTTTCTCATAAAATATTTTAATTAGCTGGATAACATCAGGGTCTCAGAAGCACACACACACACGTTCATTTCTATTCTGAATTTGACACTTTACTGAATGCCTGTGATATTCCTGGATTCATAAATATAAGCCATGTGCTTTTAAAGTGAACAAATCCCCATTCTCTGTTGAATGAAATATTAATAATTATAATTGTTTAATAAGATTATTAGGGTGACAGAGTGATCCCTTAGTCTACTTATTAATAATCATACAGACACTTGATGGATCTTAACAAGCCTTAGCCTGGATTGAGCAATGTTAGCTCATATAAACTAGCTTATAATTCTATTCCTCAAATAAAACTTCACATAATATATACATACGACCCCCTGAAATTATTAGGGTGATCTGAAAGCTGCTTGTATTCTATTGCTAATCACTGACCCTAAGAAGTGGGTGCTGCCCAGATGAGGACATCATTGTCACTGTATACCTGTCTTTGTTGTGTAAATCTTGCTCTACCTAATTTAAAGTTGATTCGTTGAATAAAATGCTGCAGTCTGGATTGGGTAGATGAGAGGTAGGTGGGGGGTGGGAATTGGTGGGCTTTTGGGGACAGAGAGGAACAATGGGAAGAAGAAGCCAAGGGAAGAAAGAAAAAGACACGCCATGGGTTAGAGCATCATTCCACATGGCCTGGAATATTGGCATCTTGTGAAGAATAACAGCCCAGGGGACGTGTGTATATATTATATGGGGTTTTATTTGGGGAGTAGAATTATAAGATAGTTTAGATGGCTAAGATTGCACAATCCAGGCTGCAGGCCTTCATTCAACCAATTAACTTCAAGCTAGGTAGAGCAAGGTTTACACAACAATGACAGTATATACGTGACAATGTCCTCCTCTGGGGTTCACCAAACTTTACAGGGAGCCAGTAAATAGCAATGGAATACAAGCAGCTTTCAGGTCAGCTAACAATTCCCGCTTGTAGATTTATTTGCAGCTCATTTCCACTTGGCCACCTACGACCCATTCATTCTACCTCTGTCATTTCCAAAAAGCGACCAGCACAGTTTTGAGTCATGCTGCTGTCCTCCTGTGTTTTCTGACTGTTTGATTAGCTACTGTAGAGAACTGCTCTCAACCAAGGCTTCCTACGGTGATCACAGCCATTTGTGGAGCAGGCGTGCAGACCTTAACCTGTCCCACAGCTTTACAGAGAACTATACTGGGGAGGAGAATTAATCCAGGTCAAAATTCCATCTGTGGGCCTCCTCGTGCAATCTTTCAAAGTGGTTTAAATGTGCAGACACCACATTCAAACCTTAGTTATACATCTCAGCTTCTAAAGTCCCCTAAGGCGGTGAAGCGATATTTATCTCCTGGTGATGTGAGCAGTAAAACTCTAGCGTCGAGTCTGTATTAAAACCATCATCACAAAATAATCCACACAAAGCAGAGTCTCATTCATAAATCACAGTCATTAGCATCTGACTCTAATGATTAAAGTTAAAATCAGGCATATGGCAATGTGTGCAAAGGTTAACACTTGAATAAATGATGCAGTAGTTCCCGGACATTTCCAGCCAGTGTATAATTTATGCCACTCTCAAAGTCTGAATAGTTTTACTTTGCATGCTATGTAGCTAAGCACATTTATGTCTGAGCCATGAAACACATAAAACAAGGTTTATTAAAAATGAGCTTTTATGCCTAAAACTTTGTTCTCAGACTGACTTGTAGCATACAAGTCTCACCCAGGGCTGTTCCCTGCTGGTGACAGACGCTGTGTAGTAGGACTCAACATAACAATTGACCATTACTGACCATGACCCTGCAAAGAAGTTTTGGCAGTACAGGGTTTTCCTCGTTTAACACTTCAGAAGTTAATTTCTCACCAGATTTTGACAAAGCAGATGTGATGTTGAAGGTATAAATAGAGGAAGAACGATTGTAGAATTCAGTTTCTCTCAAAGGATGTCACTGCTGTAGATAACGCACCAGACTGCAGAGAAAATTTTCCACTAGTTTCCTAGAATATGGAGTCTAAGTCTCTGATCTAGATAATTTCAGAGGCTTTGATTCCAAGACAGACATCCCTAGACTACTTATGGGATAAAGCAAATGCTAGGACCATATTGAATTTCCACAAGCTGAATTAGCAGAAAATGAAGATAAAATGTCTTTCTATTTCAGAACATGATGATGTTTTAATTGCTTTAGCATTTGGCATGTCTAACATATACAGTCTTTGACGTTCATATAATAACAAAAGAGAGTTGTTTGAGATTTTTCTTTTATTTCTTAGCATGCCTTTGCCTTTCTAGTCTTCCTCCCACCCCTGTTCTGATCCTGGCCTTTCACTCTCTTCCCTCCTCTTCATCCTCTACTCTCTGAACAGTTAGGGATATATGTAAAAAACACCTCTTCTCTGTATAGATGGGCCAACGCTGCTGTTACCTAGCTATGATGTACAGACCACCATCGTTGTGACAACTGATGTCAGCACCTCTGGGTGAAACAAAGGTTTATACATTACACAAGCAATTTAACTGCTTTCTAAACATATTGCCAAGACAGTGGGAGCTGGCAGCCCACACTAGGTTTTAGGTTTTGGTGAGCTGGATTAGAAGTAATGTTGATTGTGAACCATTTTCATTTGTCTCCTATGTACTACAAGCAACCTCGTAACCCAGCAAAAAATTCCTCACAGCACTGAAGCTGTTCTTCCAGCTTTCCAGATTACATGCACAAATCACTTGATTAAAGGAGCATACATAACCACACAGGACAATTCTCTCATTTTAATCTTTAAAGAGCGCCACATAGAGAAATATTTTATAATCCTTTTCTGTGCAGTAGGCAAAGGAGAAAAGAGGTTGGGCAAAGATTATCCAGAAGAAAGAGACTCTTTTGGGGGTTCCAGTTAAAACACAATGAAGAATATAATTAACTTCACAATTCTTTGTGTTTCTCATTTGACTGCAGGGAGGAGATGAAAGGGGCCTGCTAAGCCTTGCATTCCATCCCAACTACAAGAAAAATGGCAAGCTGTATGTGTCTCATACCACCAACCAGGAACGGTGGGCTATCGGGCCTCATGACCACATTCTTAGGGTTGTGGAATACACAGTATCCAGGTATCAATAACTAATGTGCATGGAAGCTGACACACTCTGTCATGCTGTTCTCTCTTCTTCATTCCTTTGCAAACTGTTTAGAAGTTATTGCCATAAATTAGTAGCAATTAAAGCAGAAACTTCGCATGGCTTAAAACACTGTGCATGCATGCATGTGTTTGTATGTGCATCTCTCTCACTGTGTGTGTGTGTGTGTGTGTGTGTGTGTGTGTGTGTGTGTGTGTGTGT